>RJWJ010002330.1:0-103552 GCA_004363605.1 Indri indri
GAGAAATCTTTCTTGCCTGCGCATCAACTTCTGAAGCAAAGCAGGTGTGAAAAGCATGAAGCAGGCCATTTTGCACAGATGATACAGAGGTCAAGCGAAAAAATCTTACATTCCCTGAGTTGAAAGTTGTGTGTAGTGTTAAAACACTGGTTATAATACCTTGCTAATAATCAGTTCTTTATCAGTTTTGTGTATTTAGTAGCTCTCTAGTAAGTAATATTGCTCTTTATAAATCTAATAGCTGTAAATGGTGCATTACACAATATTGGAACTTCTTGTCATGGCACAGGGAACACCAGGGAGGGTCTTGTCATGGAACAGGGAACACCAGCCAGGGAGAGTTGTATACAGAGACTATTTAAAAGGGAAGAAATAATAGACCTGATTCAGTGAGTTCTGTGAAGGCATACGGTACATTTTTCATTATCAGACAAACAACATTACATTAATTATTCAGCCAAGATTCTTGACACAGCTGCCAAATTGATGTACTGAATTGCCAATACTAAAATGAGCCATTTATAATTAATTATCCCTAAAGCAATCCTTTTAAAAGTTGACACATTTTCTTGGGTTATTAATGAAGTTTACATAGAGTCTATCAATATTTTAATTTGGTAACAACCTACAAGAACTGGACACAAAACACGTTACTAGAAATGTGACTCAAAAATTACAAAGCACCGAATTATTGAAATTTTTAAAATTTAATTCTCATTCAAGAAATTACATCAGAGCTTTGCAGAATCATGTGCAATTCACATACTTTCCTTAGACTCTTCCTACTTTGCTTTATGCACTTTCGGGTCACATGCTCTGGGTAGCACTGCCTTTTTGGCTCAATATCACATGGGTGCAGTGAGGCATCACAAAAATGTCTTCAGTTTCAGGGCTATTTTAAGCTCTTAAACCTACTTTTGGAAGCCATCTATGTATATTCTTGCTAGAACGAACATTTGCCCTTCATCATGAATTATTCACCATGGGGGATAGAGGGGAAACATATCTCAAAAAATTTACTAACATAAATTAGTATGAAATCACTTGGAATATGAAGGTAATCTCGGATTTCTATATGATATGGTAAAGGACAGCCATACCACACAGTCCAGAGATTTGAATTCACAGAGGAAACCTGAAGTACAAAATATTTTTACTGTCAAGCATGGATATTCCTGCCATTTAAACCTGGCACTTATACTGGTTAGTTCATTCAGCCAGCCATACCCTTAAAGAAAATTTGTCATTACCACACCGTAATCACTATTTAACCAATTGCATTTAGACCTAGAGATTTTGCAGCATGTTTATAAATCCCGACAAAAAATAAAATATCTTCCACACTACAGCCTTACACAGTGGCATAGGAGGTATCTATTAGTACTCATTTAGCCTTTCCCACAAAGATTTGTTACAGGTTCAAGAATGTAATGAAAGACAAGTATTTTGCCTTTTACTGTAATGTGCTTGCTAAGTTGTTCATCTGCTCAATTTTAAACCAGTCTTTGGTTAAGTGAGCACATATTCTGTTAATTCATAAGTACTTTAATATCAGTTTTTCTGAGGAAGAGGCATTGCTGGCTTTATCAGGAATGTCTTATTTTTAGGATAGTTGGGAAAGTTTCACAAGTCTACGGAGTCTCAGATTCAAAATAATACTTTTAAAGTCAGGGCAAATAGAAAATTGCTCAAATGGTCCCAGTCACTTGTTACTCTTCTGTATTTGGACAACCTCTGACAGCACAATAGAATGAAATTAAAATGGGTTTTGTAAATGGACAGACTTCAGTTTTTATCTTAATCCTACATCTCACCAACTGTATTATCTTGGGGAAACTGCCTAGTCTCTCTGCATCAGTTTCTCATTCTGAAAAATTAATCCAGTACATGTTTTTCAGGTTCGTATATATGTACGCGTGTGTGCGTAGATACAGCAATAGCTTCAAGAATTGTGAGCACTTCACACAAAACATTATTTAATGTTCACAGCAGCCATGGAGTTAACTACTATTGTTATACCCCATTTTACAAAGAAGGAAACACAATTCAGAGGCAATAAAGAACTTGCCATAAGTCAATGAGCAAACAATCATTGAAACTGGTTTCTATCTACAGTGCCCTCACAATTTTGTTCTAGTTTATTTTGTATGTTTGGGCTTTGTAACTCCTGGTGCAAAGAAATTTAAATAGTTCTGCTTTAAACTATTGTGTATACAGGGATTGAGCCCATTGTATCTAAGTTCCAAGGCCATAAAAAATCAAAGCTGACAGTCCCTGAAGTCAAGTAACAGGACTATATTTCCACCAAATAAAGCTTTCTAGAAACACAGGGGAACCTGTACAAATGAGAATTTCTGATGTCAGTGTATGTCAATTATGGAAGTTTCTAATTTGAAAACAAAGGAAAAAGACTAAGCAAGGTATCACAGACAGATGCAGTGGTTGCTGGTAAAGATCTTGTGTTATCAGTGCCTTTGGACTTCCCCATTCTGGTTCTTTCACAAAATCTTATTTTATCTTTATAACGAGCTTATGATTTAAATAAAACTATCCTGTTTTATAGGTGATGAGACCTAGGCTCAAAAGGTAACTTCCCAGGATCAGAGATTTGCCAGTAATTCAGACCCTTTGTATTAAGCCATCCAGTATTAGATGGGAACTGTGGTTTATTCCAGCCCAGTAGCATGTTCAGTATTTACCAATAGCATCAGGAACTAGCTTTCGAAAGAGCATAGCAATTGTTTTGCATTTTCTGAAACTATTTTCATTATGTAGTAAGAAAATATCTACTCAGAACTCATCTTCAATCACCTTTATGGTTCTCACCATGGGTTCATCTAACTATTCTGGAACATAGCTTTACTTTGCATATGTTCTGAATGGTAGCACATTGCAGAATTTCATTGCAACTATGAAAAGAACTGCTTTTATCTTTGGTTCTAAAAATTATTTCAAGGGGCTTGTATGGAGGTAGAGGTGGCAAGTAGGACAAGAAGAAAATTATGACAAATTATGACATTCAGGAGCTATGATGCTATGATCTAAATGTCTATGCCCCTTCAAACTTCATATATTGAAACCTATACCCCAAGGTGATGATATGAAGACATAGAACCTTTGAGAGGTGATTAGATAATGAGGACTCCACCCTCATGAATGGCATCAGTTAGTGCTCCTATAAAAGGACTTGAGTGACCTGTTCACCCCCTCCACCATGTGAGGACACTACAAGAAGGCACCATCTTTGAATCAGAGAAAGCCCCCATCAGATACCAAATCCTCTGGTACCTTGATCTTGGACTTCCCAGCCTCTAAAACAGCAAGCAATAAATTTCTATTGTTTATAAATTACTCAGTCTAAGGTATTTTTTTATAGCAGCCCAATTTGACTAAGATGTATTAGTCCTCTCTAGGCCTTCATCCCATTATGTATATAAAAGTAGAATTCAACTAGACCATTTTTCAATTGGGAATCCATGGAGACCTATTTATCTATGGAAAGGCTCTGGTAGGTTTGCTATCCTCCTGATATTATGGGAAAAGTATGTGTGTGTTTTTACATATTTGCAGTTTTTTAAAAGTGAGGAGCCAAACTTAATGAGATTCTCAAAAGGGCACAATTCTTCATTCACTGAATTACCATATTTTTCTTAGACACCTAATGTGGGCCAAGAGCTGTGCTTATTCTAGGTTTATGGTGGTGACTTTTAAGAAAGACAAAGAGTCTGAGATTTTACTCTGCTTACAAACTTATGAGTTAGCCTGTCACAGATTTGTGAATACTAGGACTTCCTTTACTCTTTAGGAATAGAAAACTGAATCAGGACCCACGCCTTTCACCTCTCACAAAAATCAACTTACACTGGGTAACAGACTTAAACCTAAGGAGTGAAACTATTAGAATTCTAGAGGAAAATGTTGGAAATACTCTTCTAGACATTGGCCTAGGCAGAGAATTTGTGAAGAAGACTCCAAAGGCAATCACAGCAACAACAAAAATAAATAAATGGGACCTGATCAAATTAAAAAGCTTCTGCACAGCCGAAGAAACTGTCACAAGAGCAAACAGACAACCTACAGAATGGGAGAAAATTTTCACGTGCTGCAAATCCGATAAAGGGCTGATAACGAGAATCTACTTAGGACTCAGGAAAATCAACAAGAAAAAATCAAACAACCCTATCAAAAAGTGGGCAAAGGACATGAACAGAAACTTTTCAAAAGAAGACAGAATAATGGCCCAAAAACATATGAAAAAATGCTCAACATCTCTAACCATCAGGGAAATGCAAATCAAAACCACAATGAGATATCACTTATCTCCTGTGAGACTGGCCTTTATCAAAAAGTCCCAAAACAATAAATGTCAGCATGGATGTGGAGAGATAGGAACACTCATGCACTGCTGGTGGGACTGCAAACTAGTACAACCTCTGTGGAAAGCAATATGGAGATACCTTAAAGAGATACAAGTAGAATTACCATTTGATCCAGCAATCCCATTACTAGGCATCTACCCAAAAGAACAAAAGACACTCTATAAAAAAGACACCTGCACCTGAATGTTTATAGCAGCACAATTCACAATTGCAAAGATGTGGAAACAACCCAAGTGTCCATCAATACATGAGTGGATTAATAAAATGTGGTATATGTATACCATGGAGTACTATTCAGCTCTAAGAAACAATGGTGATATAGCACCTCTTGCATTCTCCTGGATAGAGGTGGAACACATTCTACTAAGTGAAGTATCCCAAGAATGGAAAAACAAGCACCACATATACTCACCATCAAATTGGTATTAACTGATCAACACATAAGTGTACATATAAGAATAACATTTATTGGATGTTGGGCAAGGGGGAGAGGGGAGGAGGGGACGGGTATATGCATATACAATGAGTGTAATGCGCACCATCCAGGGGATGGACACGCTTAAAGCTCGGACTTGGGGGGAAGGGGGGAAAGGGCAACATTTGTAACCTAAACATTTGTACCCCCGTAATACGCTGAAAAAAAAGATTTGTGAATATCGGCAGAAAGCATGAGACTCTTGGATCAGAGACAAAAGGCAGTTTATTATTCACAACAATAACATTAGTTAAGGTTTAAACATTTGTATCATTCTCCAGGCCCAAGTTGCCCCTGGGTGCTGTAAAGACTGCCAAGTGGCACTTGTATGCACAGTTGAGTGTATTGTAGGAGAGGAACCCTGAGCTTAGGAAACTCAAATCTTTTATCATGGGTAGGAAGCATGACTGGCCTTCACATCATGTATATTATACTGCATGGTGAGAATGACTACCTGGGAGATATTATCTCTGTCTTTCAAGGCTGTTTGCTATACACACATGCTTGAGATAGGAAAAAAGGCAGTGAACATTTTTGCTGTCAAGAAGCATAGAAACCAGAGACACTCATAGCAACTTGTTTCCCAAGAGTGACCAAAAAAGATATGTTCTTTGCCCTTATCAACTTTTTCTGCCTTATAAAAGCAAGTACAAAATTAAATATATGCAATCAGCCCTCTATGTTTGTGGGTTTCATATCCATGAATTCAACCAGCCATGGATCAAAAACATTTGGAAAAAAATTGCATCTGTAATGATGATGTACAGACATTTTTGTTCTTTTCATTATTCCCCTACACAATACAGTATTAGCAACAATTTATATAACATTTATGCTGCATTAGGTATTATAGGTAATCTAGAGGACTTAACATATATGGGAGGATGTGCATAGGTTCTACGCAAATACTGTCTCATTTTATATCAGAGACTTGAGAAACCTCTGATTTGGGTATCCTCAGGAGGTCCTGGAACCAGTGCCCCTCAGATACTGAGGGACAACTCTAATTATAAATTGTGGTAATAACTGAGAGAAACAAAGAGCAGTATGCTATTAGGAATACAGAAGCATAAATTAAATTGACTGGGCCCAAAAAAGACTTATCTGAGAAAGGGACTTTTAACCTGATATATGAAAAGAAGTTAGGCAGGCAGAGTTGTTAAGAGAGCATTCTGGGGCCGGCACGGTGGCTCATGCCTGTAATTCTAGCACCCTGGGAGGCAGAGACGGGTGGATAGTTTGAGCTCAGGAGTTCGAGACCAGCTTGAGCAAGAGCGAGACCCCGTCTCTACTAAAAATAGAAAGAAATTGGCTGGAAAACTAAAAATAAATAGAAAAAATTGGCCAGGCATGGTGGCACATGCCTGTAATCCCAGTGTACTCGGGAGGCTGAGGCAGAAGGATCGCTTGAGCCCAGGAGTTTGAGGTTGCTGTGAGCTAGGCTGACTCCACGGCACTCTAGCCGGGGCAACTAAGTGATGCTCTGTCTCGAAAAGGAAAAAAAAAGCATTCTGGAACACCATATTTGAAGGTCCAGACTTTAGAGAATTCAGAGTATGTGAGAGAGGGGATAAATGCAGGAGATGTGGTTGGTCGGGTAGGCAGAAACAGATTATAATGTTCGAAGAGCAATAAGAAAGCCACTGTGTTTAATTGAGGAGTCTAGTCCTCTGATTTACATTTTAAAAGATGGTTATGCCATATGTGGGATGCATAAGAGGAGAAAACAATGGAAGAGAAAAACCAGACAGGAAGCTGCTAGGTGATAGTCGTCTGGCAATGTGATGGCTGTAAAGCTGGAGGTGAGTAATGCTCAGGGCTGTCTTCTTGATTTAACCTTCGATTTCCAGGCTTTTAAAAATATTGAGTCTGTTTTTCACTTTTCCATTTCCTTTCCAATTTTGCCGTTTACCACTGAATAGAAGTAGTAAAACATGGCAGAGTCTAAGTCGCACTAATACGTGGAGTCTGTAATAGCATGATTGTCAGAATGTTATTGTAAACCCAGTTGTTAACAAAAATCTCCAGGTTTAGGTTCAATTTGTATATATGTTTGGCTTCCTAGTGGCTGAAACTAAGTATTTTGCATCTTTATGTCCCATTTCCTGGAGTAGTGTTTTATTTAGAGACTTAAAATATTTGTCAAGTAAATAAATTAGTACAAAAATGGTGAATGAAAGCATGAAGAATCTATGGCCACCAGGGTTTATTTCCTTGTTTTTGTGAACACTCCAAAGAAACAGGATGGATCTCTACACGCAAATTTGGTTCAAATATCAAGACTGATGATGTTATACTCATACCATGAAGGCCTGCAAAGATTTATTACTCACCCAATAAGGTTTTCTGGGTAGATCAGGTCATGCCTCCTAAGCTATTCCAAAAATGTCTTCAGAGAACAGGGAAAGAAGACTGGCATAGGGTTTTTATGTATGAATAGTTAGAAGGCAGGGCTAAAGTGAGGGTTCCTGTGCGTTGTTTGAATTGCCTGTCAACACCCAAGGAGGAAGCCCTTGGGCTTTGCAAGATGTGGAGCAGGAGAAGAGGGAGGGGTGAGACTTAAAAGTTGTCAGTAGCCAAACATCAAAAAAATGAAATCAGAATTACATTTAGTTACAAGAATGAAACTTGAGAAAGTAGGAAAGTGATATATGTGTACCAAGGGATAGGAGTGTTCCCTAAATATAAGTATAATGTAGTCTATTAAATTTTTGGTTAACAAAGATTACATTGAGATCACATATCTCTCAATGCCTTACAATGAATAGCCATCTTGCATAACAAAGTTCATCTTGCTGGCTAGAAACTAGTTTATTGATAACAAAATTATGGTTATTAATTCCCACAATGAAATTTTGTATGCAGTAGGAGGCTTTTATTACATGTTATTATATTGTAGGCACTAAAAAAGGATTAACAGGACCTTCAACATAAACACCAGCATGTTGTACTCAGGAAATGTGGCCAGGGGACCAGAAAAAGCTATAGTGACATCTTTTTCTTTAAGCCTAATAATCAGGGAAGGCACATTTAAATAGTTCGCCTTTTTCTCAGCAGTAAACAGGTTTGGCAGGACTGGAACAAATTGGATCTGCTCATCATAATCAACTTAATAAAAGGAAAGAAAAGTGCAGAAATGCTCAGAAAAAAAGACAGTGTATACAGTCTTGGAGAAAAATAAAAAATATTTAGAATTAGAACATGTGCTCAATTACAGCCTAAAAATGGAAACAAAATATTTGGATTGGACATTTCCTTCAGCATATTTACATATTTGAAAAACAAGACATCCATTTCTTCCTAGTATGAAGATGTAATGGTCATTTATTTCTTACAGCAATGGGACCATAGCAACCTGTGATTATTTTAAAACTGATCATCTAGTTTGGGGGCTAGCCACTCCCATTGCCTCTCTGTTTCTTTCCTTTTGCTTCTGGCCTTTTGGCTGATTCCCTGATCATTAGCATTTATTCAGTAGCAAGTGTCTGCAAATGGAATAATTAAGGAGATGAAATTCAAACGCATCTGTTGGCTACCTACTAACAACTCAGCTAACAGGGTTAACAAAAATGATTTCACTTTTCTATACTATTGTCCCTCGATCATCGTAGATGATTTAGAGTGGCTGCCTGTAACTAAACAGAGACTTCTGTCTCTTACGGTTGTGCAGACATTCTATAGAGTCATGGATACTGGTTTCAATGATCATATGATTGTGGAGAAAACAAAAAACTTAAGTGCATAATTACAAAACTTATCAGGTATTAGATATAGATACCTGTCAAATAGATGCAATTATTATAGTAAATTGGTGATTTTGGTGGTTTTATAATTAGCATAAATAATAAAGGATATTTATAAATATTTGTATGAAAAATACTTTGGCAAGGAGAAATAGTATTTCTCTATTAGTGTTTTATGCAAGACAACCAATACTTGAAAGCTAAAATTAGCTACTTGTCTCTTGATTTCTAAAATATTTAGCCAAATGGAATGTACCACCATTGAGATACCATGAAAAGTGAAATTTTAAAGAAAGACTAGGCAGATATGTCTTAAAAACAATGGGTTAATGTTATAAAATGTTGTCATTTCTTAAGCTTTTGTATTTTATATTTGACATTGTTTAATATTTTTACTTTTGAAATGCATAAAAGAATAACAGAAATCATAAACATGATATGTTTTCTTTTTTATTATAGTGTCTGTTGTCCTCCACTTCTACTTATTTTAAAAATGACATTCCTCCACCTTTTTCTGAACCTCTGGCATGTGGCTTGCAATTCTTTGTCTTTATTCTACTGCGTTAATTATTGGTGGCTTAACATTTATGCTGAAGACTTGACAGCTCCTAGGTCTTGAAATTTCTTGAGTTTTGCAATTTTAGGAATTTGTTCTCCATGCCATATCAATGCATTGCTGTACTTTGAAATTGGCCACATGCTATTTTTAAGATCTTAGACCCTGAGATCCCCTTTCCTAGCCATACCCTCTCGCCCTCCAGATGCCTAGTGTTGTGCACATGTTTATCTCCATTGTGACTGCAAGCTTCTAAGAAATAACAATACCAAATTATTTGAAAAACATAAAATTAAAAGTAAAAACTTACCCTTAAAGCAAACAAAATGTCTGTTTATCTATTTACACATAATAATGAAATCTCACTCCTTTTCACTCCTCCAATCCTGCCTCCAGTGGCAAAAACATCTTACGAAATGTTTAAGACACACAATTCTTGAATTTGGTGTGTGTAGATTTTAGAATTAATTTACATATAATATCCAGATTTTTAATCTTATTTTATCTTTAAACATTTTGGGGGTTAATTAACCTCTTTTTTGTCATTTCTTTAGCTTCCTTAATCTATTTGGACAATGTAGCTTGCCATTAATACTGTAGCCCAACACAAGAATAATCTCTGAGTTGATTAGAAATACAGAATTTCAGATTCTGTAACAGATGTATTGAATCAGAATCTGCATTTTTACATGATCTTAGGGAATTTATTTGCATATTAAGATTTAATAAGCATCAATTTATGCTATACTTCTGTGCTTCCAAGAAATGTGCTATAGTGGTGGCAAGCAGATGTAAATCTAAATCAACGTACTCCAAATTCTGTCTTCACCACATATTTACTTCATGACATGGGAAAATTATATAATCATTCTGTGTCTCATTGTATTCATCAGTAAAATGGACTAACAATTATGGCTGTTGTAAAGATTAAATCAATAATGTATATAAATGCACTAAACAGTATATAAATGCACTAAACAGTACCTGGTACATAGTAGATCCATAATAAATAATAATAATTATTATAATGTTTATATTTTTCTTCTGAATGATTCAACCTTATATTCAACCAAGACACCCTTAATTCTCTTTTATCCAAAATAAAATATTTTTCTCTCAAATCACTGGGACAAAAGAGACTTTTAAATAAATGATGCTGAGACAACTGAGCACCCATTTGGAAATGATAAAATTAGATCCTCCACAGCTCACACCACACATAAGAATAAACTCCTAATGGATCAGAGATGTACGTGTAAAATATAAAGTCATACAGTACTAGGAGAAAACATAGATGAGTTATTCTTTATGGTAGTTTAAGACAAACCTCTCTAACTGTAATACAAGACCCAGGACAATAAAGGAAAAGACTGATAAACTTGACTATAAAAAAATTTTCAAAATTGTACGCCAAAAAACGCCATAAGAAAGCCAAAAGACAAGTGAAAAACTCAGAGAAAATTCTTGCAACATATATTATAGAAAAATTGCAAATATTTTTAGTATATAAAGAACTTATAAAAATTGAGAAGAAAAAGACCAAAAACTTGATAGAAAAAGGGAAGAAAGCATGAACAATTATTAAAAAATATAAAAATGGCCCTTGAACATATTAAATATGTTCAAGTTCACTTAAAATTAAAAAATATAAGTGAAACAACAATGAAATGCCACATCTCACCACATCTCACATATGAAAGTTCGGTGGAATTGAAATGTACATAATGGCAACATATTTGTCGTTTAGACCCAAGGAAACAGGCACTCTCATACATTGCTAGTGAGAAAGCAAACTGGTAAAAACCTTCTAAAGGGAAGTTTGGCAACACCAAACACAATTATATATGCAATTAACTTTAGACATAGTGGGCATATTTTTAAGAATTTACCTCCCATAATATACAAATACATATGTGCAAGATTTTTTGTTGATGCAGTGTGCGTAACCTCAAAATAATGTAAACAACCTTGCTGTGGTTTGGATGTTTGTTGGAATTTGATCCCTAATGTTGGAGGTGGGGCCTAATAAGACCTAATATTTGGGTCATGGCGGACCTCAAGGGAAGAGGAGTGGGGCCTCACTCTCTATGGGGACCTCAGCCTCAGACTCACACCCACTGGAGAGAAGCAGCCATTTGAGAATTTCTCAGCTCAAACTAGGCTGGCAGTTGTAATGGATGGGGGAGGGGCCACGGCTCCCAGTCAGCCTGAGCTCAAACTTTCTGGTTGCAATGGATAGTGGAAGTGCAGGGGAAGAGGTGTCTGGATGGGAGAAAGGTGGCACTCTGGCCTCTCATGGCACTCCCCCAGGGACTGCCCAAATTCTTGGAACTCAGAGGACCAAGGAGGAAACCATAGGAAATACCACAATTTATTGAGTAGAGAGAAGAAAAATACAAGAAAACTAAAAGGAATGGCATTAGAGATTGAGACAGATGTTAAAAAGTAGGAATGAGAAATCACAGTGAATAGAGAGTTTCCAGCAAAAGAAGGTGTTTACTGGTGTTAAATGCTGCAGAGAGGTCAAATAAAAGGAGGACTAACTCTTGCCAGAAGAGCTTCCATATAGCCATGATACAAAAGCCCAGATGAATGGATTTAATGAGTAAATGGGCATTTCAGAAGTGGAGATAAGTCATAGAAATTATTCTTTTAAGTTTGACTATGAGAGAGAAAGATAGAGTGCTAATCAGAAAAGGGCTTGAACGTGTTATTGACTGTAAGGAAGAAACCACTGGAGAAAGCGTAAACATATAGGCAAGGAAATAGTGGATTGAGAAAGAACATAAAGCAAGCAAGTTGAAACTCAGAGCATAATTTTTAGCAAACAAGAAAGGGGACATATTTCCCTTTGATACAGATCCTTTATTAAGTGTATGGCTAGGAATTTGAATGGATACCTGATAGTACTGATTTTCTTGAGGGACCAGGAAATAAAGTCATTTGCTAAGAAAGAGAGGGATGAGGGTGGGATGGGGAGCTTTAATGGGCTGTTAAAGTTTGGAAGAGCCATTGTTGAGAATGCAAGGAGAGGACTAGGATCTATTAAAAAATTGACAAATGGCACTGTAGTCCAACTGATTTTAGAAAACATATGCTAGTGGTTGTACCACTATATATGTTTAATGAAATGGGTTTGCACAAAAGACAAGTAGTAGAAGACACTTACAATTTGCAAAAGAATGAAAGATGTAATATATTTTATCTGTGACGGTTGATGGGTTGCACCTATTCCAATGGCAGGCCTGATAGGATAGTAACAAATAGGAAAACAAAGTAAGGTAAAGCATCAATAGCAAACATATTTGTATTAAGTAGACCCTTGGATGCCAAAATGGCTCCATCTCTGGCATAACAGGATAAAAGGCAGAAAAGCCTTTGGATTGTTTTTTCCCTGATGAGAGTCCTTTAATTCTAAGAAACTTCTTTACTTCATAGGCAACTCAAGAGGACCCAGAGATGTTCCAGGAAGCTGTGGCCATTCAGTCATCTTATATTCTTATCTGGTGAATAGTCTGTTGTTTTTGGTCTACTTGGTATTAAATTGAAGTGAATGCAATCTTGAACTAAAAATGAGCCATCATTTTTGCCAGTATTCAAACTCAGAGGAGCCTCCTATGACCTGGTCTAGCTTAGATGAACAGGAATGGAACAGAAGTCAAGACATGAAGAAAAAGTAAACAAGAAAATTGGGTGACTAACAGTTGTGAGGTAGAGGACTAGGTACAGCCAGAGGGAAGAAGGGACACATCCAGGGAAAGAGAAGTTGGCAGCCAGAATCTGAATTATGGTTTAGGGTTTTAAAAGTGACACTCAATGATACATTCATAGAATTGGGCAGCTGATATAAAAGAGACATAAAAAAATTACTGGAATTCTGGAAGGTAAAAAAGCAGAAACCAGAGTATTTTGAATAAATTGACCCAATGGACATTCATTGACTCAGGATGAGAGGATTTCCTTAGATATTTGGACATTTTTTTCTACTGTAGGCCAGATTTATCTTAAAATCTAAATAAATGAATAGACCAAATACTGAATTTTTTTTCTCTTCATCTAATTTCCTTTATTTCTTTCTCAGGAACAGAGTAGGAGAAAGGGTTATTTTCTAAGTCAGGCACAAAGATCCCTTATTCTTGGCCCATGAAAATGATACAGTAAACATCTGGGACTCATAATCTTCACTCTTCCATAAGAAGCTACCTCTCACTTATTATTTCTTCTTGCTATCATCAGATATTCCCTTGGTAGTATGCACGCTTTACTTTTTCTAGTACTCCAAATCACAAATTTAACCCACAAGGGGATATTTTCTAGATCAGACATTTATGACTGCAATGTTTACACAGTCATTATTTGTACCTTATCTTTTTAACTTTCATTTGAAATTACTAATTAGAAGAACACTATTTTTATTTATACAAAATATCACTCTTTGATGTACTTTTTATCTGGAAATTGGACAAACTTTTAAAATGTATAACCTCATATTGTACTGTCATGCTATGAATCTGCTTAAACATATTTTGCTCATATTCCCTGTAGGAAGGCTGAGAGCAGGTTTGTCACTGATATTTTCTGTCCTTTTCATTGTGTTTGCCATCTCCCTTGCTGTCATTTCAGCATTATTAATAGTGAACTCTAGAACTGAAAGAGGTCAGGTCCAGTACTCATAAATGTTTTGATTGCATTTCATTTTCATATAAATTTCTACCTGTCAAAAAACTCATCATTTTTCCAAGAGCTAGATCAAATTCCCTTAACTACTTTAAGCCTTTACTCTTTTATGCTGTCCCACATAGTCTTACTTTTTTCTGAATTATGCTCCTTGTTCGGGTCTCTGCTAATTATGGAACCATATTCAATAGACACTGACCACTTCCAACGTGCCAAACATTTATCATGCTCTGGGAGTATAAAGAGAAAGATAATACAGACCCTTCCTCAAAGAGGTCTTAGTTTTTTAGGGAACGCCAATATGTAAACAAGTACTTACAATACAATTTAAATGCAGTTATTAAAAACATCATTGTATTATGGTTATTCATTTAACTACATTGTTTCTCCCAAGATATTATGTGCTCCTGAGGACAGGGGTTCTGCCTGTTCATTTTGTATCTGAGAGTGTTTAGTATAGTCTCTGGCCAATGGCAGATATTCAATGAGCATTGAGGATCCACAGGGCTCCTCCATTTCTACCCTTAATTAAACTGAATTCATTAATGCTGTGTATATAGTTTTTCTTAAAAAAAATTAACTGAATTTGTTTATATTTTTAATATAAATCAGCTTTCTAAACATGTTTAATTACCATAGAAGCATATTTTTCTATCAATATGATTCTGCAACTACACTCCTAGGAGGAATAACTGCTGCACGGAGCACACTGCCTCTATTTCTTCAGAGTTCTTAGCCTGTATCCCACCACCCTCTGCCTCCCAACTCAGACTAAATGTTCCATTTGAGCTTCCCTTTCATCTAGGCCTCAGATTGTAAATAATTTTCAGGTCAGATATCCTTTTCTTCCCAAATCTTCTATTTATGGATCATTAGACCTCTAGTTCTATAATATATTAGCTCCGATGATGGGAAACACAGTTGTTGCTTCTCTGCTTTCATTCTCCCCCTGCAATCTAGTCTGCTTAGAGCATCCAGTGAGCCCTGTCTCTTCAATAACTGAAGTAGTTGCTGGCTTATAGCAGTTAAATAAAAAAAAAATGAATTAAAAGGAAATGTAAATGACTTTTCCATTTCCAGAGACTTCTAATTGTTATTCAAGGTTATAAGACATAACATTGAGATATTACTGTATCTAAAGTAAGAATAGACTTTAGATAATATTCAGCTGCCTTTATTGTAAAAGTAAAATCAATGGCATGCTAAAAAAGTAAAATGTTACAGAAAGATATCAAAAGACTGTTAGGAGGGACCTTTTCCTCACTCCTGGCCTACATGAGGAGAGATTTTCTCCATGAGCAACACAGATTCTATTTTCTCCTTTACCCACTCTGCTCCTAAAAAGATAAAGTGATTTATATTGGTAAGTTTGGCAAGAATGAATAAGCATGCTTGGCTTAATACTACCCTCCATTTTCCTCTTTGGATCTCTAACTGGATCTCAAAAAAAAAAAAAATGGCAAAAATATTTTCTGTCTCTTTAAAACATCCTCCACTCCTTTTTGAGAACTAAAATCTGCAGCACTGTCTCAGGCCAGTGGTTGGGAGGGGCAAGGTCATGTATTTTGTTCTTTGTGCTACAGGAGATGGCTCAGCCCAGACCCTGCAGAGAGAGGTCCTGGGTGGAAGTCATGGGATTGTCTTCAGCAAGATGGGATGGAGAGGGAACTTAACTGTAGTTCAATAGCAATTGCCTGAAGCTAAATGGCACCCATTTAAAAGCTCTGTATTTCTGCTTATTAGTAGGATGATGGCATTTTTCAGATAGTAGTCTCCATCCTCCTCATTTGATGGCAAATTAATAAACTTCTCTTTCCTTCTCCTTGAACCACTTGTTCTCATTCCTCTGATGTGAACTTGAGGACAAGTGCCGAGCTCTCAGTAACAGATTTTTACATCTACAGAAAACAGTCTGTCCACTGGTTCTCCAGGGTGTTCGCTCCTGCGGGTGTAAAGGGTTTGGGGTGGGGATGATATTAATAATTAAATAAAGCACAATTATATTAAGCTCATTGATGATTTTAGCAATTTTAATATTTTCTACATTAGCAGTTGTCTTAAAAGTACAAAGAAGAGGTGGGAAAACACTGTGTTAAACAATCCAGTAAGTTCTTTTTAAAGGAAATGTATGCCTATCATGTTCTTCTCTTTGTGATAAGAAATACGAAGATGTAAAATCTGGATCCTATCCTTAAAGAGATCTTCCTTTATTCTGACATTATTTGAAGAGTGGGATTGAAATAGTTTGGAAAAGGGATCTTTCTAGTGACAAGATTTTTAAAGCTTCAGAGAACATTTGAGAGATTAAAGGAAGTGTTTGGAAGAGTTAACTGGAGGAATCCTATGAGTAGGACTGTGTTTCAGATACATGTTACCTAACATGTACTGTTTTAGATACATGTTACCTCCAAGAGTGGCCCTCATCCTTAGGATGGGGACTAAGGATTTAGTAATTTCATTCTTTAGTCTGCATAACTTTTCAGTAAGGGGATTCAATAAGCAGGTATCAGCAAGGTATTTTGGAGATTTTTTTAAAAGGCTCTATACAAATACTAGTAATAATAACAATAGCAGACATTTTTGAGCACCATTTTATAATTTTATTTAACCTTCAGTCCCATAAGTAGATGTTTTATATTAATATTAACCCTATGAGACAGGCATTATTAATTCTCTTTTACTGAAGAAGAAAATAAATTATACAGATGTATTGTTACACCAGCAAGGGATATAGTCGAGATTTGTACTTAGGTCCATCTGGTTCTTAAAGTTAATACTATTTGAATGGGAAAACAGAATAATAAGCTCCATGTCAAAAATTAAAAAAAAATTTTTAAGAAATGTTCAAAGAGCTTCATGTTTAAAAAAGAGAACCAGATAAAGTTTCTAGAATTTATGTGAAATTTCATTTGCTTGGAGCCCAGCAAAACGCTTTCTACAACTTGGCATTTAACAAAGGTTTGAGGCTTCCTCTATTTATATCTAAACTGATTTTAGTGGCAAATATTTAAATGCTACCAAATATTGTTCTTCCAAAAAGAGAATATCAATCAACAAATTTAAAAAACCGTTTTTGGAGTAGTATGTTTTTGGAGGAACCATTTTTGGAGAACTGAGAATAAAATCCTTCATGTGGAAACTATTCCTGCAGACAAATAATTTAAAAAACACATTAGGAGAATAGAGTTATGTCCTCTTTAAAAGATCTGTTTTCAACTGAGGTGAGAGAAAAGCTCAGAAAAGGCTGTGGCTGTAAGAAAGTATTTCACAGAAGAGATGGGTTTTGAGTTGAACCTGGAAAGAGGAAAAGCATAGCAAAGGCATGTGGTAAGGTTAGGAGGAATAAGACATGTTTGAAGGACAATTTGAATACAATAGAGAGAACATAAATGTGGAGAGTAACAGAAGAAAGATATAAAAGGTTTGTATACATATTTATCTCCTTTAGGATTATCTCTGTTAACCACCAGACATCTTCAGCTTCTTCTCTCTCTATTGTCCTTGGAATATAACCAGGAAATTTAAGCTAATTTGTGTATCAGGATACACAAAACACCAGAAAGTTAGCTAAGCTCTGAAAATTACATAACCCATTCCAAAGCTAACCACAAAAGACTTTTGGATTTTATACTATACTGCATTATTTATTCACTCTCTCCTTCCTATTTGTGAATTTCAGAGAACTGCCTGTATATTAAAAATGAAGATTTCCAAAAGAAAAAAAACAGCACCTTCCCAACAGCAACACTGTATTTTTATACCTGTATCAAGCAACTCTTTTTTTTAGCTTATCGTTTTGTAAAACATTTGCTTGTAGAATAGTTTATTCATGGCTTCCCACGTTGCAATAATTAGAAACAATGGCCAGTGTTGGGTAAGGAACATCTGAGGCCATCCTGGCTCTCCAGAAGCAAACTCAGAAATAATCACTGTGCCTAGATCTCAAAGCAGGTAGACCAGTATTCAGGAGCCACAGAGTCACAATTCCACCTCTGTTTTCTCTGTTAGTGGGGGGCACTTGGGTAAATGGTGGGTGGTGTACAGGGGCAGGAGTAGATTTCACTTACAAAAACAAAACTACAACAAAAACTATTTTTCTTTTCAGATTTCTACGTATGCCGGCATAAGGAGACCAGGACAAGTCTAGCAGAGAATCTTTAACAATATTGGCACTATATTCCTGCCTGATCTTGTAAAGCACATTTCAGAAGCCCAGATGGACACCCTTGATCCCCGGTGTGTATAATTAGCAGCATGCTCAGAGGAATATACAGCCTCATGCCTCACATTTCTTTATTCTATTGACATTTATTGATTTAGGTCTTTGAAATATCCTCCGTCTCCAGCCCAAAAATCAAAGATTTCTCTTGGTGTCAATGTTGAAGTATGTTTTTGAAATCCTGAACTCCTGACCTTTTTGCCTCTGTTTCCAGCATAAAAATTTAAAATCGTCTCCCTATGATGCATTCAACATTGTTGCTGTCAAAATAAATGTTGTATAATTCCTTTTCAGGATTATTTATTGAACTGACCTTTCACTCTTTTCCTTCCTCTTTCAGAAAATAGATAACACGGAAATTCAGATAATACATGGTACATATTGAAACATACATTTATTGATCTATCCTATTCAATGCTGAGAAACTGACTATGCAAAAGTCCAATGGCCAGCTTACCTGACAATAGAATTCTGACCTATAAGCTCTGCAGTGGCCGGTCCCAAACAGTCAGGACTTAGGCAATAACTGCTAGTGCTCCTACTTTTTATTTCCACTGCCAGCTCAGAATCAACCAGAGAAAGCTAAATATACTATTACTAATCACAAGGGTGGCTCACTTCTAGTTAACCTGTCACCCCCATGTTAACAGCCTCCAAGCAGGGCATGAAGCCTTCCTATTTTTTCCACTATAAAGCTTCCTCACTTCCTGGCCTGACTTTCAGTTTATATCAAATTCAAATGATGGTGTCTGACTCCCATGCTATAGTAAACTCTGAATAGATAGCCTCTGTTTTTCCTCATTTGAGCTGCCTTTGTTTATGTCCAAAATGTTCTCCTGTTAAGGCCCTGAATGGCCCAACATCCGGTCAAACAGCTCTGTAGGCACCTTAAAATATACATTAGGTTTTGAAAATAACTTTCAGGCACCAAACAGGCACCAATCTTGTCCATCCATTCTAGAAATAATTAAAGTAAAGATAGTAAGAAATAGAAACCAAGACATATCATTACTACTCTGACTTGTGTTATTGATTGCTACTTAAATCTTAGTATCACATGTTTATTCTGAGTTATACCAAAACAAAACAACAACTGAAGCAGCAAAACAAAAAGAAAAACTCTGCCTTTTGGAAATCAAAGTCAGTGTGAGTGTGAGGAGCTGTGGGTCAATGGCAGTGTATGGCTTCTTTTTAAATACCTGTCATCGTGTATTGCTGGAATTTCAATTAAACTGCAATAAAAGTCTGTTTCATTAAAGATTTGCTTATGCCTCACTTAATCTTATCCCCCAATGCGACATCTTTTGCCATTAGTATCACCCTACTTATAAAATAACTAGTATCCACAATACAATTCTCACTTTTTATTAACAGACCATGTTCATTCTCTTCTCAGCAAAATTATACTTAAAGATTATGATATAGTTAGATTTTGTGTTCTGCCACTCGTGATCTCCTCTTATTGTGTCCTTTAACCCTCCCCTGCCTTTAGGAGTTCTCTATTTCCTATTTGAAAACCTGCTCTTGGAAGATCTCATAAGTAAGTGACATTGCATAACTGAATAGGTTGATTGTGGTAGCCTTTGACATGTTGTTATTTCACAGGAAATAAAATACCTTTAGGACTTTTGTACTTAATAAGCACTCATTAAGTATATTTTGAGTGTGTGTATGAATAAATGAATATAACTTACATAAATATCTAATTATTGCAACTCTCAGGCTTTCACTGAACAGAAGAAAAAGAGTTTTGGGGGGTCCCATAAATAATGTTATGTAATATTCAAATTTATTTAAGAACAAAATCATATACATACCTATTCAAAAGATGCTTCTGCAGCTCAGAGCATTTTATTCACCAATGGATTTGTAAATATTAGAAGCACCACTCATTTTTAGATGATTATATCTGTAGTAATTCTTAACTAGTTCTGTTAATAAAAAGATCCAATGGGTGAGTACAAAATAAAATGATAAAATATTTATATTAGGCTGTCAGGTGTTTGTGAGTATATTTTTCAACAGTGTTTAAATGCATCAAGCTTGGAACTCTAATTATCTGAAAATTTTTAGCCATGCTTTTAAGATTTTACTGTCTCAATACATTGTCCTGGCCCGCCTTAACCGCATCCATTATCTTCTTCCCAAATGCATTGTATTACTTTTGAGATGAGAGTGAAGGACCAACCAACGTATAAACAGACTTGATCTCTTTCTCCTTCCTTGACAATTCAAGGAAGTAACTATATTACCTTGAGAACAGCTTGCATTTATCCAAGTGCTAAATGAAGTGAGCTAATTGACTGTCAGTAAGAAATTGAAAAAAATATATTTTTAAAGAATAATATACTCAGGAATCATAAAGTTAGAATTCCAAACTCAAAAGCATTTGGAGATAATCTAATAGAAACCCTTCATTTTATGGTAAAGGAACTAAAGAATAATTGAGAATTGACTGAACATTGAAAACCTATCCTCTGTGAAAACATGGAGGAAGTGACAGGTCAATATCTCTGATAAGGACTTGCTTGACCCATTGAAAAATTTCGCAGTGGCCTGGAGGTTTCAGAAATTCGGGCTCTTCATTTTTAGTGCCAAATAAATAGGTGAAGGGATTCTCACTTGCCATTTCTTTCAGCTGTGTCCAGATTTGGCCCTATAATAAGAGAGGTGAGTCATTTTGCCTTTGGGTTGTGACACAAATATTTTGATGGTAAAGAAAAGGTGAGGGGATTTGAAATTTTCAGTAGCCATAAATCAAAGATATAGAGATCTTGCTTGGAAATAATGCTAGAGAAAATACATTAGCATTGAAACTTTCCATAGTGTCAAAGTACCTCATTTTCAATGTAAAAGAGGGAAAATGGTTGTAATGCAAGGTCCTATCAATGTTAGAGAGATAGTAGAAGGAAATGTGAGCTCCCAAGAATAATAACTAGGCAAATTTAGAACCAGAGTCTAATATTTGGAAGGAAGAACATTCAAAGCTGTTTTTTGAATTAAGCATGTGATAAAAAATATTATTCCCCTAGTAAAGAACATTTTGAGCCTTCAAAATGAAGATTATGGAAATGACTGTAAAGTGATGTTAGCCTTTCCATAACAGTCAAACATTATACCATTGTTTCTCCTTCTACTATATCTCTTCCTAAGAAGCCTCAAGTTCCTCCAAGGAGTTATAACAGATGACATTGTTGAAGAGGTAGACAAAACAAAGAATGGAAAACAAAGCCAGAGATCACTTTTAGAATTAGACAAATTTCCAGAGGGAGGAGAAGAGTTGCAACATAGGACAGAAAGGGGTACTTTTTAATCTTAAAAAGACAGGACAGAATATCTGTTGAAAATCTATTTCCTGAAAATTTAACCTGGTTAAATGTACTATATATTTCTGTATCATTATGGAATTCTCCAAAATACCAAACTCAAGTGTCTAACTTGATAGGATGGGAAGGTAACTAAACTGAACTTAAATTTAGGAGTAAAATTCAGAAGAGAAGAAAAGAATTAATAGAATCCCATTGGCAATTACCAAATTTAGTTCCCTGTCATTCCATCCAGCTAAATGGAACACTGTACTGGCTACCTAAAAGGGGAAAAAAAAAATCCACTTCTATGCTATAGTTTCTTTTATACTTTTGTGCACAAAATGAACATTTTAAAAAACATTCTGATTCTTCTGTGAACAAGAATAACATTTTATACTTATTTTTCACCTCTCTTTTCTCACCATAGTGTTAAAACATCATCTTGGAGGAAAAAAATCAATTTTGTGTGCCAATGTTCCAACGTTCTTTGATACATCCAAGAAATGTAATTTTTAGGGCTTGCTTCCTAGGACTGGTGCTTCTGGAGCACGAGATTGAGATTATATTGCCCTGATGTTCAATTCTTTGACTGTACAGGATGGCGTAGGTGGATCAAAGGGACCTGATGAGAACTATGGGAGGGACACTTGCATTATGTGTCATCCATTATCCAACCTGATTGCCCACTCTGTGCATGTCTGACTGCAGGAGCATGATCTGTGTAAAATGGTCCATCCAGCCATGAGAGGGGCTATCACTTTTGATTACAAATTGATTGGACAAACTGGGAAAATCCAAGTTAGCACACCATCTACACATTTCAGACTTTCAGAAAAATTATGCTTTTTCGAGAAAGTTTTTCTTTTTTACCTTTCTCTAAATAAAATAAATAGATACAAAATAAAAATACCTACAAAGGTATTTTGACTATTTAGATTCTTAGATTTAAATCTTCTTACCAGTGTAAAAAAAAAAGGAAAAAGAAATACACAAATTCAAAAACAGTTCAAAATAATTTTTACAGGTAGGAAAAAAAGAATGATTACCTAGATTAATATGACCTTACTATTATCTTTAAGTAAATGTTTGAGTTCATATGAAGAAGTTTGAGGAAGAATAGTAGTAGATTATAGAAACATTTGATACAAGCTCTATAATAGAAATATTGAATAAAAGAACATTTGGTTTACTGCTAAATACTTTCGGCAAAGAGAATACCACATACAAAGACATGATAGAGAATAATTCCAAAGGGTGGTTAGAAAGCTATGAATTACAGATAATCCTTGACTTACAACAGGGTCACATCCTGATAAACCTGTTTTAAGTTGAAAATAATGTACATTGAAAATGCGTTTAATACACCTAACATGCCAAATAACATAACTTAGCCCAGCCTACCTTAAATGTGCTGAGAACACTTACATTAGCTTACAGTTGGGCAAAATCATCCAACACAACCCTATTTTATAATAAAGTATTGAATATCTCATGTAATTTATTGAATACCACACTGAAAGGAAAAAACAGAATTGGGAAGTAGATATGGAAGTATGACTTCTACTGAAGGCATATCAAAAAATGTAAGTCAAACCATTGTAAGTCAGGGACCATTTATATTTGATGTAAATAGAAAATGTATTGCCAGGAAGAGTTCCCAGTAACAGTACAAGCAGGGTATGATCCAATAGGACCTTAATATGTCACGGTAATGTGAATGGATTTTGCTCTTGACAGAAAAACAAAAAAGAAAAGGTAACATTTAAGAAATGATAAGATGTAATCCATATGTCTTTCTGATTAATTGGTTGTAGGAAGTAAAAGGAAAGGGAGGAAACTAGAATGACTCAACTTTCTAGCTTGAGAAACTAGGTGGATTATAACACTGGGGAAAGATGTTGAGTTTCACTGGGAACATATAAAATTCACAGTGCCTGTGGAGAACCAAATAGAGATACCCAGTAGATAGTCAGACATATGAACCTAGGGGAAAAAAATCTATGCTAGAGATCGAGTTGACAATCAATAACATTTGTAGTTGGGAAAAGTAATGGGAATGAATGAAATTCTCCAGAGAGAGGATGTAAAGTAAAAGGAGACACATTCATATCTGAAGAGGAGGAAATGAATGAAATTGGGAAGCAATGAAGAAAAACTCGGAGAAAGTAATGTGTCAAATGCTAAACATTGGTCAAATAAGATAATGTTAAAAAGTTTCCTTTAGTTTCAAGTTGAAGTTGGCAAAAGGAATTTCACCAGAGATTATAGAGGGCTGAAGTGTCAAGTGAGGAAGTTGAGACATTGAGTGTAAACTTCCCTACCAAACACAGAAAACAGTGTAGGGAGTTTGAAGTGCGGGCATTGGCATCGGAGGGACATTGCCTAGGTTTGGATCTCCTCTCTGCCTTTAACTGGCTCTGTGACTTTGAGCAATTTATATAAAAGCACTGCGCCTCAGTTTCCTCATCTGTAAATAGTAATACTGTAAGTATCTACTTAAGAGAATTAAGTGGACATACAGAATATTTAGAGCAGGGCTTGGCAATAGTAAGTACTCAGGGAGCATTACAGATATTAACTAACTTGGCTGAACTTGGCTATAAGAGTTTAGAGTGATATGTGGAATAAAGAAGAAAGAAAGTGTTTGGGTTTTCTTAGTTTTGTTTGTTCATTTATTGTTTTGCTGCTGTTTAAATTGGGAAGGGTGTGATGTAAAAGTCATCAGTAGGAAAAGAAAGAAAGTAGAGAAGAAAAAAGATAGATGACGAATGACAAAACTTAGGTTGGGTGGAAGGGATGGGTCCATACCTGAGTTAAAATGATTATCTTTAAAATAAAAATAGAACGAATATTCTTCCATTGAGATAGAGAGGAGGGAGACATAGATGAAAACACAAGGAAATATTTTTGAATGTGGATATATAGTAAACTAAGCTTCTCATACGGCAGCCTCTAGTGTTTATGCTGTGTAATGGGTAAAATCAGGACAGAAAAGGGGCCATGGTAGCCAGGAGAATTAATTTTATCTGCAAATATTGGAGAACAAAAAGTATCAGAAAAGCTTTCTACAAAATTAAAGAATTCAAGGAAAAAATAAAGAGGGTATTAAAGCTGTCAGATAAGTGGCTTAACTAAGTGCCTTGGTCTTCTCCCCTCTGAGAGGAAACAAGGAGAGAGAGAACTTGCTTATTTGTATGACCATTAGGGAAACTTCACATATCAACCATACTGACCCACATACATATGAGGGCTATTTTCTAATCTACCCTAGTTGATGAAAGCCTCTTGCTAAATGCTTCTCTGCCTCCATTTCAGCAATTTTGCATGTGTTCTCTAAGTTTTATTCAATCGTTGTTATTATAATCCATCCTAAAGGCATCTCATTTTTTGCTTTTCTTGCTCCTAATTATTTCTTACAGCAAAGATCTTTAAATCTTGTTTTTTCTTTTCCTAATGGCTTATGTGAACTCTGAAATATCTATCTTTTGCTGCTGCTTTGCATAGAGATATTCTAGTGAACCAGTAGATATTTTATAGCTATGATCGAAGGAGATAACTGGTCCCCATTAATTATTATGTATAAACTTTGCCCTTTTCAGGGCAAGCATTGGGTTTTATTCTGAAGTTACATGTACCTATGTATCATTTCTACAAAAAGAGAGAGAAAGCTTGAGGCAGTAAAAAAGATTCTCATTTTATTAGACATATTAACAACATACAGAAATATGCGATTTCCTCGGGTTGTATCTTACTTTGTTATACTATTCCTGCTAATTTAATAATATCTTTGAAATAGGGAACATCATTTTTTGTCTTTTGATATTCCTTGAAAGAAATCTTAGGCAATTGTTTGAAGGCCAAAATAGGCCCATGAAGAGCTAGCATTCAAGGTCAGAAAACACTTTTTAATAACATATTTTGATGGTAACTTTATACAGGCAACTAAGGGAGACATAAAAGAAATATAAGGTTATAACCTTTGTCCTTACATAACAATTTATTTTACTTTTTTTTTTAAATCTTTTTATTTATTTATTTACTTTTTGGAGACAGAGTCTTGCTCTGTTGCCTGAGCTAGAGTGCTGTGGCATCAGCCTAGCTCACAGCAACCTTAAATTCCTGGGCTCAAGCGATCCTCCTGCTTCAGCCTTCTGAGTAGCTAGGACTAAAGGTGCTCACCACCATGCCCAGCTAAGTTTTTCTATTTTTTAGTAGAAACAGGGTCTCACTCTTGCTCAGGCTGGTCTCGAACTCCTGAGCTCAAGCGATCCTCCTGCCTCAGCTCCCAGAGTGCTAGGATTCCAGGTGTGAGCTACCACACCCAGCCCTTACATAACAATTCACAGGGGAAAGAGAACAGACTATTAAAACCAGGTTATTTACACAAGGACATATGTAAAAGACATTTCCACATCTATGGAGACAAATTCTTGGTAAGTCCCCAAAGTAGTGGTTAACATTATTTCCTATGAAATTTAATAAGGTAGTAATTGAAAGAAGGTGACAAAAAAAGACAAAGAAGCAAGAATAATGAGAAAGCAAGAGACAGAGTAGATTTGCTTTATTGGATACTATAGTAGGTGATATGGCTTAAGAAAATAAAGTAAGAAGGTGGATAAGAAGCTTAAGTATCTGTATCAGATATATTGGGCAATGGAAGCCCATTGTTATTTCCAGCATATAGATATGAATGATCAAATAGAATTTGAGGGTAATGATTTTTACTTTAAGAATAGAATGCATTGAAAGGAAGATAAGTTAGTAAAGAAGAAAGTAACATACTATGTGGTGGACATCAGATGGCTGACACAAATGTAAAGCAACAATTAGGACTGAGCTTGGGAAACAGCAGAAAAAGAGTGGAGAACATTGTATCTGGCATTTGTAGAAGGATAGATGGGATTGAGTGATAGATGAAAGCTGGTGACAAAAATGAGAGATGCTCAATCAATCATTTCTTCCTTCGTTCATTCCATCACTTCTTTCTTCATTTAGCCAATCATTCATTAAATAAGAAATTTTAGATTACTACAAGGAGAAAAAGAAT
Source organism: Indri indri (assembly GCA_004363605.1). Taxonomy (NCBI): domain Eukaryota; kingdom Metazoa; phylum Chordata; class Mammalia; order Primates; family Indriidae; genus Indri; species Indri indri. The sequence continues at coordinate 26,405 of RJWJ010002330.1, forward strand.
TAGAGTGTGGACCCCTAACTACTTACAACTTTCTTCAAAATAGCCTAATCTGAAGTTCAGATTCATTTACATTATGTTAAAAGTAAAATTTTTCCTCCATGAGGATCAAATTAGATATTTGCAGTCATCAAAGCCTTTGTACATAAAATTAAATTGCACTCATTCAACATGTGTAATCCCCAGTTTTCATGTAGATAACATATCTGAAAATATTCTGAAACCTAGAAAGCTCCAACTAAAGTTAGTGTATATTATTCTGGTTATTTGGTTACATACTCTGGGCACAGCTTGATGGTAAATGATGCAGGGAAAGTAAAGGTAGGATAAAATGTGTTTCCTGCCCTCAAGGCACCCAAGACACATGTACATGAAATAATTGAGCAATGGTGCCAATCACTATATGATTAAGAGGACAATAGGGGCATAAAAGCCCCACATGCTTAAAGCTTTGTTGTCTGGGGTCCTTGGAAAGGCCATATGGAGTATTTAGGACTTAAATTGGAGATAAAAGTACGGATAGAATTTAGTTAGGTAGATACAATGTAAAATATGATGACCTTGCAGCTCTTCCCTCAATTCCTTCAGAGAGGGGGCTTGTTTACCTTTTTCAACAATTTCATTTTCAGGTCTAAACAAACATTGCATATTTACACCATTCTAAAAAGTTTGAAAGGTGACAAAAAATGATCATTGGGTGAGATGCAGAACTAATATACCTGCATCTAGTCAAAGACTTGAATCAAAGATGTGGAAAGGTCTGCTGGTCACCCCAGTTAAAAGTCATTAACTGATACCATCATATTCTAGGGTCTGACAGAATCATAAAGAGAAGGCTTCATGTGAAATAGAATGCCACATTCCCAACAGAAACATCACAGTGAATTTTCCTAGCAGGAGGTAAATTGTACTTTAAATCATAAAGCATAAGTAGAGACATGGCATAATTATAAAAGTTTCACTGTAAGAAAATTAGTGTTCAACTTTTAATTAAGAATGAATTCAAAAATGCTTACTGTGTTAGTTAAACCAAGTTCTCTACTTACCCAAATAGTATCATTATCCAATGTACCATTTGAGATTACGTAAGACCTTGTCATGGGGGCTCAGTCTTATTGTGTTGCTGAGCAACACATCTGACAACTTGGCAGGAAAACTTTGCTTAAGGTTGAACTTCACTGTTTTTCATTTAAAGAGAAATTGGGAGACCAGTAAATGTTCTCTGTTCTCTACTGAGTTATTATTTTAGTACTTAGCTAGATATTTTCTCTCTGTTGATACTGCAAGGGGACTATTCCTTTTTATGAAATCATGACTAGAATTTAATATTTTAAAGTAACAGTATGTTTCATTTGTTTAAAAGTACAGGAAAATTTTCTTCTAAAATGAGTCTATTATGATATAGTCAGCAGTGAATAACAAGATCCTTCTTAGCTAATAATAAGCACTAATATTTGTTTGGCACTTACTCCATGCTGTGTTCTGTGTTAGGCACATTCTTTTTTATTATTTCAGGTTTCTGCTTAAATGTCACCTTTTCAGAGAGCTTTATCCTGTCACCTTAACTAAAATAGCATACTTCCCTACTCATAACTCTTTGTCCCCTCGCCTATATTATTTTGTTCATAAGAATCTTTAATTTTTACCAACTAATGTATTATATGGTTAGCTGTTACATTGGTTATCATCTGCTGACTCCTTCTAGAACTATGCTGCCCCATATAACAGCCACTGTGGCTATTAAATTTTTCCATAAATTCTTCATAATAACAAAAGTAATAGGTATATCATGTTGTCTCAGTCCGCTTGGGCTACTGTAAGAAATCAGAAACTGGATAGATTACAAACAACAGAAATTTATTTTTAACAATTCTGGAGACTAAGAAGTCCAAGATTAAGGTCTTGACAAATCCAGTGTCTGGTGAGGTCCTGCTTTCTGGTGGATAGACAGGCATTTTTCACTTTGTCTTTGCATCAAAAGGGGCAAATAAGCTCCTTCAGGCTTCTTTCATAAGGGCATTAATTCCATTTATGAGGGCTTTGCCTTCGTAACCTAACAAACCCCTAAAAGGTCTCACCTCCTAACACCATTACCTTGGAGGTTAGGATTTCAATACATGAATTTCAGACCATGGGACACAGAGCATTATATCAGCTAAATGGATGCATATTAGTTAAAAGTTGTTCCATCATATGAACGTGGTTAGTTATAATCAAGTTTGTGATTTCATTGTCTATGTGTACCAGTTAGTTTTGTAAACCATAATAACAATAAAGTGTATTCTTAACCTTATATCATAAGGTTATATCATAAAATTGTACAATTGACATAAGAACACAAGGGACAGAAGTCAAATAATTTTATAGCAGAAGTCAAACAATTTTTACTACACACAAAACAAAAATTGGCATTTTTGCCAACACTGTAAGAATAGCCTATTCATTATGTCAATAACAATAATATAGTCATGTATTATAATGGGGGTACCTTTTATTTGCTGCATAAATTCCCCTACAAGATGTATTATTTGAGGGAGAGCAAATTTGACTTCAGTAAGAATAACTTGGGGTAATAACAATGAACTGGCCCCCCAAAAGCTTTGCAAATATTACCTGTTATGTTTAGATAAGTAGGATATTAGGAGTTGTCAATTTGTTTTAATTGACCCACAGGACCCACATCTTTAATATTTAAGACATTTCTACCTGTCTATTCAAGCTACACTTTCAATTTTATTTATATATGTTCTCTTGAGAAGAATAGAGAATATAGTCTTTATCTGCTAATATTCAGACTATGAAAAGAGAACAGAGTTCACTTGAGCTTGGCAGACTCTCCCTGACAGCACATCCTGCTCCTACTCCCTCCCTGCTATCACTATCGACAAGATCCTTTAATCAGGACTGACAACTATAATCTTGTGAACAGTGGCTCTCACACACTTAGATGAGCAGAGAGAGAAAATGTCACCAGATTTTTGGGTCCCAGGAAAAGAAACTAGCCACAAACTCAATAAACTAAAGAACTAATATTGTTGAGAGAGAAGAACAAACAAAAGAGAAGTTAAATTAAGTGCAACAGGTCTCCTAATGAGGATTCAAGTAGATATTAAATTCAAGAAAAAGAAACAACTAGAGATAAAGAAATTAAAAACAAAATTTTAGAAGCCTCATTAGTTATTCTTAATCACAAAAATGGATGTAGCTAAAAAATTAACAAAATGGAGCAAAGAAAATTGAATTAACAAAATAAAAAGCAAGAAGAAGAAATGTTACAAAAAAAAAAAAAAAAAGAAGCAGCAAGTACAGTTGACCCTTGAACGATGCAGAAGATAGGAGTACTGACCTCTCACGCAGTCAGAAATCTGCATGTAACTTTTGACTCCTCTAAAACTTAACTACTAATGGCCTACTATTGACCGGAAACCTTACTAATAACATAACAGTCAATTAATACATAATGTACACATTATATATATTGTATATATACCATATTTTTACAAAAAAAGTAAACTAGAAAAAAGAAAATGTTATTAAACAAATCATAAGAAAGACAAAATATATGTACTATTCATTAAGTAAAAGTGGATCATCATAAAGAGGGATCAAGGTGGGCCAGCAGCACGTGATGGACAGGTGGTATATGGCTGCATGTGGTAGTCATCTCCCCCAGATCCATCTACATCAATGCTACCCAGGCTGTGGCAGCTGGGGATGTGCTACCCAGATGTCCATGGTGGACACGGGGGGGCATGGCATTTGCTCTGTCCATATCCTGTGGCAGTGGCGGCTGTCTGGCACTATCTAGGCAGTAGCAGCATGTGCCAGGTTCATGGTCACTTGCTCTGCCTGGGTCCTCCAGTGGTGGCAGGGTGTGTGGCACCTACTCACAAGGCATGCGAGAGTGCCCAGCCTCCCCACTTCCTCCTTGTCCTGGCAGTGGTGATAGGGAGGCAGCAGCAATGGAGCTGACCCCTGGGTAAACATAGTACTCTGAGGCTGCGACCTCAGAATGGCACCAGCTGTAGTGCCCAGGGTTTGGAAGAAAGGCGGACCCTGCTGTGCATTCTCTCTAGAGCAATGCCACTCTGCACAGTCTCCAGGAAGCTCCCTGTGTCAGTCCAGGGGCCTGCTGCAGTGGAGGGGACCTCCCACAGCGTGGATTGCAAAGTTCATGTGGGAAGTGTGGAGCCCCAGGGTTCTCTCCTCTGTCTCTTCCCTACATGCTGGCACCTTTCCCAGGTAACTCTGACTCTGCTGAGTGGGCGGTCCAACTTCCCTCTCCTTCACTTTGGGTGCCCTCTGTCACCTCTCTGTTGATTCCCAATACTCTCTCTTAGATAATCAATCTGAAGGTGATTGATCATCTACTTGCCACTTTTGATCCTCTCTCTGAGAGTGGTATGTGTAGGCTGCTTCTAGTTCACCATCTTGGCCCCTCCCTCCCAACACTTGTATTAGTTTTCTACTGGCTTGTAACAAATCATAAATTTAGCAGCTTAACTCAACACATATTCACTATTTCACAGTTTCTATGGGTGAGTTTATGCTGTTAGCTGGATCTTTTGCTCAATTCTCACAAAGCTACAATCAAGGTATCAGCCACAGCTTGGCCACCACCTGATATTCTGGATCCTTTGCCAAGTTGATTCAGGTTGGTAAAATTTAGCTCCCTGTGGAGATAACTCTCAGCCTCTCGAGGGCTTCCACTCACAGACTTTCACAACGTCAAAGTTTACTTCTTTGAGATCAGAAAGAGTGCATCTCTCTAATACCACCATTTTGAAAGACTACTTTGATTAGGTCAGGACTCCTTTGATTAGGTCTCCTTTTCGAATAACTCAAATTCAACTGACTGATATACTAAGCACAGGAGTGATATCTTATGTCCACACCCAGGGAAGCAGATTATACACAGCAGGTACACCAAGAAGGAAGTACCTTGGGGGCCATTTTAGAGCCCTGCTTACCACAATGTCTACTAACATAATTTCAAATGAAGTTACGCAAAAATTGATACCTTAAAGGAGAAACTCGCATTTCATATTTCATAGTGGAGGGCATCAACACATTTCTCTCCAAAATGAACAATACAATAGGTAAAAAGTATAATATTTTTATTTGAACATGTTAATTAAATATCTGCATCTAACTGATGCACAGAAAGAATTTTATACCTAAAATAGAGTATACATTTTTTTCGAAAATCATGTTCAATTACAAAAAATGACTATAAAGAAATAACTCAGTAAATTATAGATGACTTCTGATCAAAACGTAATAAAATTAGAAGAAACCATCAAAGAGCCAAAAATTATTTGTCAAATTATAAAATTTTAAAAAATCAAAACATCTGATGAGTGGTTAATATAAATGAAAAAAAAACTATGCATACATAAAAAAATGAATGAGAATACCATGATGGTCTTTTTTATGTGTCATCTTGACTAGGCTACAGTCCCCAGTTATTCAATCTAACATTAATTTAGGTGTTGCTGCATAGGCATTTTGCAGATGTAATTAAAGTTCACAATCAATTAGTCTTGGATTTAATTGCATTTTCATGTAATTAAGTGAATTAGATATTTTATAACTATAAGACATCAACCATAAGTACATAAGTATATAAGTACATCAACTTTTAATGTACTCTATCCATCTCTATTCAATTTAAATCCCAAATCCTTAGATATTCCTACATTGTCTTTGCTGTTTGCTTGGATGCCTAAAATTTTAATTTTCTGGATCCCTACTTCTTACTCATATTTGGAGTGACTGACAGTCCAAGGGAGATGTTGAACGCATGTGGGTCTGTGTTATATGAGTGTATGTGGGCACATGTGGTGCAGGCAGCAGCCTATAACTAAGCTGCTTCTCATGCAACTGGAGAGGTTTTCTTAATCCTTTTCTTAGACATTTCACAGAGTGGGATGGCAGAGGTTGTGACTGATAATACACTCAGAGCTTTCACAGGGATTAATTCATTATTTTATGCAAACTTTCTATCTATGCAATCCTATTAGAAGATAAACAAATTCTCTCTCTAAACAAATCCTCTCTCTAAATAGATCTAAACAACAGAATGGGGCCGGGCGCGGTGGCTCACACCTGTAATCCTAGTACTCTGGGAGGCCGAGGCGGGCGGATTGTTTGAGCTCAGGAGTTCGAGACCAGCCTGAGCAAGAGTGAGACCCCGTCTCTACCAAAAAAAAAAAAAAGAAAGAAAGAAAGAAATTATCTGGACAACTAAAAATATATAGAAAAAAAAATTAGCCGGGCATGGTGGCACATGCCTGTAGTCCCAGCTACTCGGGAGGCTGAGGCAGTAGGATCGCTTGAGCCCAGGAGTTTGAGGTTGCTGTGAGCTAGGCTGATGCCATGGCACTCACTCTAGCCAGGGCAACAGAGTGAAACTCTGTCTCAAAAAATAAAATAAAATAAAATAAACAACAGAATGGAACTTGCATATTTTACTCATGTTCCCTCAGTTCAAACATGCAACTATGTTAACATAAGGAACAGTGCTCTTTGCAAACCTTACCTAGAAACAACAGTTACAATATAATACTCTCTATTCTAATAAGTAGGGGAAAGTTTTCATGTTCTGACATCAAGAGAATTTCAGTCCTCAGAAGGAGTTCCTATAAGAATATATTCTGGCATCATGCATTAATTTTAAATAAAAATAACCCTGCATAAGGTTAGAAGACAACTTGCAAACTGGAAAAATATATAAAATATATGTGTAATATCTTACTTTCCTTTGTATACAAAGATATAATAAAAGTGAAAGAATGAACACCACATCTAGGACAAGATGAACATGTAAGACATGTTTGGGGAAAAAGAAAATAATTTAATAAATTATTTGAAAAGATGTGTAACCACCCTAGTAATAAGAGAAATCAGTTTAAAATGTGATACTATGCTTCACTTATTGTATTTGTAAAGATTAACAATAATAACAATAATAATGACTCCCAATATGACAAAGAATTCCAGAAAACACAATTTCATACACAGCTATTGGTATAACTATTCTTTAGAGTTTCTTGTAGCATCTATAAAAAGCTTTAAAACATGTGAGTATACTTTGATTAAATGATTCCATATCTAAAATTATACTTTTGAAAAATAATGGGGAAATTCAGCAATATATGTGAACAGGAAAAATATATTTCAGCATTATCTGTATTGTTGAATTATTGAAGATAACCTAAATTCCCCTGAATAGGAAATTGTTAAAATTTGTTACATATCCTGAGTGCTTTGTTCCTTTTCTTCTCAGAGGGCTTAGGCCCTAGAGATGGCATTAGGTAAGGTAAGAGTGATCAAGTATAACTGCCTATTTACCTTAAATCACATTTATCACACCATCACAATTATAATTACATCTCTCAGTATGGCCCAGGCTGACAGGCTACCTCTCTGTAGGTGATTTCTTTGATTTAGGGGTTATCCCATTTTCTAGGTTGCTTTCTTCAGCAATTTAGAATAAATTATATACGTAATATTTTGGGGTATCTATAAGGCTACACACATGAACAAGGCTGTGCACTTCCCAGGAAAGATGCAAGAGGTCTTCAATTTCTTATCTCTGGCTAAATTTGAGTTTCTGTGTAAGTGGGAAGTGAAGACTAATGCTGTGAATGATCTGAGCATTGAGGGTATTCTCTAACACACACATATGGAGTTATTTAGCAAAGAGCAGAAGACTAAGTTTTTCAAAGAATTTATAAAAGTCACTGATTATTAGCTGACCAATTTAACTAGAGACTTCATCATCATTGTTGAATTATCAAAAGACAAGGACAAATAAAAAACTTTAAAGAATCAGGAGAAAAATAATTTATCACATAAAAGAGATCCTCAGTAAGATTAACAGCTAATTTCTCGTCAGAAACCAGGTAAGGTCAGAAAGCAATGGAATGATGTTGAAAGTGCTGAAAGAAAAGAATTGTCAACCAAGAATTCTATATCCAGCAAAACTATCCTTCCAAACTGGAGAAATTAAGACAGTCTAGATAAAGAAAAACTGAGACAATTTATCATTAACCAATGTGCCCTACAAGAAAGTACAAGGAAGACACCCAAACTGAAATGAAGCAACACTAAGAAGTAACTTGAATAAACAAAGAGCATCAGTAATGATAACTATAGAGATAAATATAAAGACATTATAAATGCATTGTTTCTTATAACTCTTCTTCTCTTAACTGACTTAAAAGACTACTGCACAAAGCATAATTATAAAACTATGTTGATGTGCTTATAATGTATAAATATGTTATGTGTATGGCAATAGTCTCACAAAGAAAGGTGAAGAAAATAAATCTATATTGGAGCAAAGTTTTTATATACTCCTTAAATTAAGTTAGTATTAATCCTAACTAGATTGGTCTGAATTAAGAAACTAATTGTATAATATACAGTCACAAATATATAGTAAAAGAACAACAAGAAAATTAAAATGATACAGTAGGAAGTATCTATTTAACATAAAGGAAGGTAGTGGTGAAAGAAAAAAACATAAGACATAGAGAAAACAAATAGCAAAATGGCAAAAGTCCTACCCTACTGGCAACAACATTTAATGTAAATGGATAAAGCATTCCAATAAAAAGACAGAAATTGGTAGAATGGATTAACAAAAACTCATGATCCAACTATAGCTTGTCTAAAAGAGACGTGCTTAGATTCAAATACACAAATAGATTGAAAGAAAAAGATAGAAAAAAGACACCACTGAAACCATAACTAAAGGAGAGAAGTGGCCATTCTAACATAAAATAAAATATACTTTAAGACAAATGTTAATAAGACAAAGGAGGACATTTTAAAATTTTAAAACTATCTATACATCATGAAAATATAACAACTGTAAACATATATTTACCTAACAATAGAGTCCTCAAAATACATGAGCAAAAATGGACAGCATTTAAGGGGAGAAAAATACAATTTAATAATAATACTTGGAGACTTTAATACTCCACTTTCAATACTAGATATAAAACTAAGCAGAAAATACACAAGGAAATAAAATACATAAGCAACTGTTAACATTAACTAGTCCTAATAGACATCTATAAATCACTACACTCAGAAAGAAGAATATATACATTTTTCTTAAGATCCATGAAACATTTTCCAGGATAGACCATATACTAGTCCAAAAAGCAAGCCTTAATAAGTTAAAAAGACTGAAATAATATAAAGTATGTTTTCTGACCATAATAGAATTAAATTAGAAATCAAAAACAGAAGGAAATTTGGGAAATTTACAAATGCATGAATATTAAGAACAACATTCCTAACTAACCAATAAGTAAAAAAAGAAATAACAAGGGAAACTAGAAAATACTTTGAGATGAATGAAAACAAAATTACAACATACCAAAACATAGGATGCAGCTAAATCAGTGCTTAGAGGGGAATTTATAGCTGTAAATGTTTATATTTTTTAAAAAGAAGACAAATCTCAAATCAACAACCAAACATTGTACTTTGTGTAACTTATACTATTATATAATATTGTACTATAATGTATTATATATTATTTATAATACATTATATAGAATATTATATAATGGAATAATGCATATATATCATATATACATATATATGATATATGTGTTTGTATATATGGCATGTATATATAATCATTCCCTCTCTCCTTTCCCTTTCCTCCTTCTCTCATGTCTCTTTTTCTGCCTTTCTATCTATACATAACATGAATTAATATATCTATTAAATCTTTGTATGTGTCAGGAACTGTTCTAGACACTACAGATGAGTAAAGAAAGTTATGTTCCACTCTCATGTAGTTTATGTTCCAATGGGTAAAATTCCAGTTGCACTGGGTATCTGGGACTATGAGAAACAAGTAACGTTGCTTTAAGTTTTGCAATGTTTCTAAATACTCTGTGACACTTAAGATGCTCTCTGGACTTTTTAGAGCAGTTAGAAGGCTTGTCTGCATCCAGATGACGTACAGAGACCATTGCCTCATCCCAAGGGTAGGAAATTTCCTCTAATTCAGCTAAAAACTCTTAAATGTCAATTCCCAATTTTCTACAATAACATGCATTACTCATGCAATCAGAAAAAAAATTTCTATGGAGAATTGCAACGAAGTTTTCATTAATTTCCTATGAAGTGACCGAGTAAAGAGCCATGGAGGAGGTGGCATTGAAAATGGAATGTAAATAATTTGCTCAAATTTGGCATAGAGAATTAAGGAAGAGGGCTTTTCGTGCGGAAAAGAGCATAAACAAAAGCACAAAATTAGACAAAGTGTAAGCATATTGTGAAAATATCAAATAGCCCAGTTTTGCTGGTGCAAAGGAAAGGGAATGAAAGGACTCTTGTGCAGGATTTGGAGTCTTATTGCAGTAGGAAAATGATATTGCATGAATCACAGCTAAAGATTAATCTGGCCATTGCCAGCTGGATGTGTTAGCATGGGGAGTGATTAGCAATATTATGATTATTCTGAAGCTCCTGCAATACTCCAAGTGTGCAAGGTAAGATGGAGACGGGGACAGTGGAAAACTCTAAGTGGAGAGAGAGGGTCACTGTGAGGCAGAACACACAAAGATGACTGCATCCTCACATTAGTAGTACATTACAGAACTTTCACAATTAAAAGATTCTTTTTTGCTGGATTAGCAATAATTCCCTTGATTAAAAGGAATGACAATTATCTGAACTATCAAAAGATAAAAAAGGAAATTTATTATCTAAGGACAAAGGAGTGTCTCATGTCGGCCAAGGACAGGAATACAAAAGTGGGTTGAACCTTGCTTGAATCTAGACCACCAGGATGCCCCATCTCCCAAATTGCTTTAATTTTTGCATTTCCATAAGTGGCTTTATTCTCTATTTCTTCCCTCTCTGCAGAATATCTTTTTCTCTTTTTGCCATGAAACAATCACATGATGAAAAAACATAGCCCTTTGATAGCTACTGAATTTACACATATTAATAAAATGTCCAGAGAGTTGAGCTATCCCAAACTCTATTAATCTTAATTAGGTTAATATCCCACCACTGGACCAATCAAATTTCACAGGACAGTTTCAAGTTGAAAAACATAATTCCCAGGAATTTCTTCAAAGAGAATCACTGAGAGCTAGGAACGCAGTTCATTATGTCTAATACATTACTGTAAACAGAATCTGTGCTCCTTGATTTTACTCTCATTTTTGCTTCCATGATGTAGTAAATAAGTAATAATACTATCATAAATAATAATAACATGTCCCATTAACTTATGAAATCAAAGTTAGTAAAAAAAGCACCTTACATTCTCTCTTCTAGTTTTCAATTTAAATTTTATTAACATTTCTGTATTGACTCCAATTTTTCTTATCTGTCACGATTTAGATTTATTCCGTCACAACTTAATTTCTGAATCTTGTTACAGAGTGTGATAGATACTATAAGAATCTGATTAATGTTGAAAGTAATATAATTATGACATTCTGACTTTTGCATGTTCATACACATTTTTATATATCCAAGTTATCATATCATATTTTTAACAATAGCATTGCATTTTTTACCATATTCAGGTTGTACTCATTTATCACCCCCGGGCCTTTTCTTATTTTAAAAATATCTTTCTTTAACTTGTGTTTGTGGTTTAGCCGTTGAATTTTTTATTTAATTGAGGCAGATCTATTTTTCTGATACATTAGTAGGTTAATTTCAATGATGTTCTCACTTTCTTGAAGTCTATAATCATCAACTACTTTAAGGAAAATTTAAGAAGGAAGTAAATAAAATTGGCCTTGATAGGGGTGTGTGTATGTGTGTGTGTGTGTCTGTAAAAAAAAAAAAAAAAAAAATCGGCCCTGAGCATATTCCTTGTAGGTATTATTTTACCTGTTCCTTAGCATCTATCATTATTATATTACTATTTAATTTTAATTTAGCAAAAGATTAATTTATAATTACTTTTTCCATTTTTTCCTCTCTGATTTGCTCCTCAAATTAGAGCTGACTGACTTCTCATCTCTCTATCCAACAACAGACAAAAAATTCTACAAATCAAAGAATAATTGATGGGCAATTCCATCCCTATCTTTCATGATCTTTCAGCAGCATAAGGCAAGATCAATTCTTGTCTTCTTAAAAAATCTCTTACGTCATGGATTCATTGTCTTCACACTTAATAGTTTTCTTCATGTTTCTATAACCGTTCTTTTGTTGTTGTTGTTGTTGTTGTTGTTGTTGTTGTTGTTCTTGATTATTTTGTGAGTTACCTATTATCTGCTTATGTTTTAGTAATAATTCTCCAAAGTTCTGTCCTGGTCCTACTGCCTAAGCTCCTGGAGTGATTTCATGAACTCTCATCATTTCTGTTGTAACAGTATAGAGTTGCAGTTAAGAGTTCAGGCTCTAAAACAAGATTTCCTGGTTTCAAATCCCAACTCTGGGCAAGTTAGTCTTGTCATGTATCAGTTGCCTCTTCTGTGTAAGAGGAAATGTAACAGAAGCCATTTCAGTTGTGTTATGAGGATGAAATTAATATATCTAAATACTTTTTCAAGTTCCTGACATATAATAAAATAACATAAGTGTTTGATTACATTGATACTAGTACTTTTATATGGATACATATATCTCTCTACCTGAATGTCCATCTTATGAGATTTTTTTCTTTATTCTTTTCTGATCATTCTACTTTTATAATGCACAAATATAGTCTGTATTATAAAATATTTAAAATACAATGTAACATATAAGAATGATATACCTTAGCATTGAATATTTATGTCAGCCGTATGATACATATTTTTAATTGAAAATAAGAGATTCATAATTCATTTTTAAATGAGTGAACAGTATTCTCTTACATGGTATACTGTACTTTAATTAATCTTCCATAGTTAAATATTTGTATCATTTCCAGTATATTTCTAATACATTATTAATTAGAAAAGCATTTGCTGGAAATTAATGGTTATTAAATTGATGGACCAGAGAGCTATTCAATTGCTTACAGTTCAAGCATGGAGTTTGCAGTTTAGACCTCAAAGACCAAGAATATTTCTACAGTGGCAGCACAGTTGTGTAGACTACAGGTATTGATTGGGATGCCAGGACTATGGTTGAAGATGTGCTTGAAGGTTAAATCCCCAACTGCCTTCTGTCTTTGAATCACTCATTGATATCATTTTCCTCCCAGAAGAATACAAGCTAAAGTGGGATACAACAACTTAACTATTTTGTGTTAGTTTTGGGTAGTGAGGTACCTAGAAAAGAAAGAATAGGCCATAAAACATGAATGATTAATAACATTTCAGAGATTTGTGCAGATTTCTGGCAAGGATATTTCCTGAGTTCAGAGATAAACTGACGAATCAGGTAGGTAGAGAAATTCAAAGAATGTATTTAATGAAACTTTTTAAATCATATTTTTGAGAGTTTCAAAGGCATGGCAGAAGACTGCAGTATTGGGCGAGCCATGTCTCATAAAGCAGGCATTGATATTTTAAAAGTAAGAAGGCTATTGTGACTTCTTGTATAGAGACTACAAGGCAGATGGCTCAGATAGAATACCTTGGGGGATTGCAAAAGTGCCAGTGGCAGTGGCAAGATGGTGAGCTTCTAATAGCTTCTAAAGATGAGTCGTTAAGCAAATTGTTAAATAATATAAGATTGAATATACAATTAACTCTTGAATAACATAGGTTTTAGCATGGGTCCACTTACATATGGGTTTTCTCTCCCCTCTGCCACCTCAGAGAGAACAAGACCAATCCTTCCTCTTCCTCTTCCTCTTCGGCCTACTCAATGCAAAGACAAGACAATAGGGATGAAAATCTTTATGATGATCCACTTCCACATACTAAATAATAAATATATTTTCTCTTGCTTATGATTTCCTGAATAACATCTCCTTTTCTCTAGTTTACTTTATTGTAAGAATGTAGCATGTTTACATATAATATACAAAATACATGTTAATCAACTGTTTATGTTATCAGTAAGGCCTCGGGTCAACAGTAGGCTGTCAGCAGTTAAGTTTTTGTGGAGTCAAATTATAAGTAGATTTCTCACTTGCAGGGGTCAACTGTAATTACTTTTCTTCTTTCTAGATGACTACTTGCCAGACACCATATTGGCCCTGAGTATTGAAATGTAAATAAAACATGGTCTAATGTCACAGAACTCATGATCTAACAGAAGACATGGACGTGTAAACATCTGATAAGCATGGAGGCACCACAGAGTACTGTAGGAAAACAGTATTGCCTTGAGTGAAAGCGTCACACAAGAGTTTAGTCTTGAAAAACATCAACATGACTTTTCAACTAGAAAAAGAAAAATGGCATTTCAGAGAATAGGCATCATGTGCACAAAAGCACAGTGGCAAGACCATGTTATGACATATTTGGTAACCAGGTAGACATTTTAGCATTCTGGAAGTGGAGGTTAGTGAAATTAAACAAATCTGAAAAAAGAACAACAAAAAAACTCTGCCTTTCTGTCTTTGGCAATCCCCTTTCTCACTGCCCGCAAGCTCCTCAGGCAAGCACAAATGCTCAGTGAGAAGACAGTATCCAAAGTTCTATTCTTCCTTCTGGAGGATTTTCTCAAATTATCATATTAGTACAATTCCTGATAATTCCTCATATTTCAATAATTATGTAGTACTATTGTGCAGACTTTTAAAAATGTTTGCAATATAAATTACCTTCAAATTACCCATCCTATAGTAATTTTCCCAATAGTATGGTATTTGCTTGTCTATCTGGGCAACATTGAAAAGATTTAAGTTTGTCTTTATTGACTTTTGGTAGGAAACGGTTGTTCTGTGAGATGCGTAGAGCATTCTCCAATTCTTCACCTAACTCTCACTCATCATGTCACAGCTTAAATGCAACTTCCCCTGGAAAGCCTTCCCTGATCTGCTTGTCTGTCTGTACTACCAGATTATACTGTGTTTTTCATGTCATTGTATGAATCACACTTTACGATAATTCTTCACAGGATTATTTGTTTCTTGCACTCTATTCCAGTGAGGGCAAGAGCCATATATCTTTTGTTCACCTTTGTAGACCCAGAATCCAACAACTGCTCTCTAACGTAAATTAAATCTATCGAGTGATAGATTCTATTAATTAGCTATGGCCTTAAAGTAGTTTTTCCTGAGACCAATGGCACATGATAACAATATGCCCTAGGTTAATACATATTCGAAGGATGGTAGTGTTTAACCAGCACAGTCTATTTTCTGTGAACAGAGTGAAAACAAATCTGCGTATTCAAATATCAAATCCAATGTTTTCAGCATTGTACTCAAGCTAACTGACCTAACCAGTCACAGAAAGGTCAGTCTTATTGCTTGGGCAATATGACAAGGGATACAAGTGGTGACATTTCAAAATTGATTGAATCAAACGGTAGAAAATAAGTCACTGGCCATGATTCCATCCTGGCAGGAGAACAAAATGGCTAACTCAACCACTATCAGAACACTATATGGTTTGAAGAAATCACTATTAAAACACAGGGTTTTTAAATTTAGTAATTTATTATCATCCTAAAACATTAAAAATATAGATGCAAATAGACGAGTATAACCACACCTCTTTAGCCTCTAACTCATTATCCCAAGTTCATCACACTTCATCAGTATGGATATTATCAATATTGGGGGGGGGATTAACATATCTCATTTTGTTTTGTTTGTATTTCCATGATTATGAGTATAATTGAATGTTTTTATATGTTTATTTCTTCTTCTATGAATGGGCTATTCCTAACCCTTACCCATTTTTCTATTGTTTTTTCTATTGATTTGAATGAATTCTTTATATATTCTTAGTATTAATTGTTATATATGTTGTAAATATTTTCTCTCAATTTGTCACTTTTCCATAACTTTGTTAAGATGTCTTTTACTGTGTAAGTGGTAAATTTCTTTTTTATGGTTCTGAAAAGTTTTACTAAGAAAGTCATTCCTACCCAAAAGACAATAAAAGTGTTCTCTCCATTTTAGCCTGTTTTTATTTCAAAACTGGTTCTCTTTTCTTTTATTACATCTGGATGTTAAACAGAATCTAGAAAGCTTATATAATATTTAGTTAGTAAAGGAATTCACTTACTTTTTTTTCTAGTACTTGATTATGATTTTTTTTAATATTTCTATATTTGATGTATTTGGTAATTCATTCTTAGGCAGTGAAGAATGCCTCAATTTTATCTTTTTTATATGATTATCCAGTTGCCCTAACATCATTTATTAATAGTTCATGTTTTTCACAGGAATGAGAGATATCCCCTTAATCATATATTTATATTCTGAGTCATATCGTATCACATAAAGTCCCATTCTATTTCACTGGTCTGTCTATTCATGCGCCAGTACCACATTTTTATTTATAGAGCCTTTATAGTATATTTAACAAATGATTAAGCTAATTCCTCCTCCAATAGCTTTTCTTTTTCAATGCTTTCTTACCTATTTATGCACATTTATTTTCCCTATATCAAATTTAATATTAACTAGTCTAGCTCCAGAATAAAAGTCAATAAGTATTTGATTGAAAAAGCATTGGATTTATAGATTAATTTAGGGAATACTAACCTTCATTTTGATATGTCTTGTGTACAAACAAGCAGTGTTTTTTATTTATTCAAGTCAATTTTTGCGAGGAACATGGCCAATGCTCCCCACAAAAAGCCGGGTCCCTTTGGTAGAGTTGCAAGGGATAAGAAAATAATAGAGAAAAATGGAAAATGGAAGAAATAAAATAATACACTGAGACAAAGATATAGTTTTACAAGTTTATAAAGATTATAGGCAAAGTGGTAGCTCAGGGGGCTTCGGACCTCTCCGTCGGTCTCCAAAAAAAGCCCCGAATGAAGTCTTACATGGTAAACTTATAGGAAATAGTAAATAATTGCCAGGGGCAACAGGTTTACATAACAGCAGGTAGTTCCTCTCAGGTTAACAGATTTTCAAAAGGCTTCTATGGAAGGCTTCTACAGATTCTTTAACAAATTCTATCTACGTGAGCAAACAGTTACAAAGTCTTTCAAAGGTTAACTTCTAAATTCTAAGGTAAGTTTATCATTTAACAGAGGGGGTAAACAGATGTATTGGCTCCATGTTTATTAGGTTATTGTGAATGGAGACAGGTAGTCTAGAGTGGTTTAAACAAGAGCTTTGCTTTAGCCATTCGGGAAGCTGTCTGCTGTCTGTTCCGGAGGGCACTGCTTTGTCAGCTCTCAGCCTGTAGTTTTTAACAGATTCACTTGTGCTTTACAAAGCAAATCCAAACCTTTAGGTCTGAGAAATGCGGCTCCTTGTGGGATACAGCCGCTACTGTCTTTCAGAGACACCCTTCCGTGTGTAACAGCATTTGAAATGCAAACCAACACGTTCACATATTCCTTCAGGGCAAAGCTCTGCAAAACTCCTAAGACAATTCCTGTCCCCAAACACGTTTAATCTTAATTCATGGAGCGACAAATTTTTGTGCTTTTTTTTGCAAATATTTTACAGTTTTTTTCACGGTCTTAACATTTTGTTTTTCTACATATTTTCTTGCTATTGTAAAAGAAGTTTTAGCTTACATTGTTATCTCTGAACTAGATAATATTTGTGGATTTGATACTATTGTTTTATCATTGATTCTCTAAGAGCTTCCGAATATACAATCATGTCATTGATGTATATATGTCGATATAATAAAATACGTTAGCCAGTGCAATTAGATAGGAGAAAACAAATAAAACATAGTAAATCTATGAATATATTATAGTTTTGTATATTATATAAAGTTACATATAGTGTTGTGTATGTGTGTGTGTATATGTGTGTATATATATCTCTTTTTCTCCTATGTTTCACTTTAAGTAAGATGCTGGAATTTTGGAGATATATATCATACACACATATATACAAAATTTGCTGAAGCAACCATCCATTCTATTTTTTGTGAGAATTTATTAGAAATAGGTATTCAATTTTGTCAATGAGTTTTCAATGTCTATAGAAATAATCATATGATTTTTTTATTCTTAGTCTTTTTATTATGGCAATATATAGTATTAAAAGATCCTTAGATTCATGGTGTAAAATTCCACTTGGTCATGGTATATTGTTTATTAAATGTATATTGAAATCCAATAGTTAATATTTTATTTATTTATGAAGGTAAGTATTCTCTAAATTAATCTATAAATCCAATGCTTTTTCAATCAAATACTTATTGACTTTTATTCTGGAGCTAGACTAGTTAATATTAAATTTGATATAGGGAAAATAAATGTGCATAAATAGCTAAGAAAGTATTGAAAAAGAAAGGCCTTTTTTTTTTTTTTTCCTAGGGAATTCTTTTTACTACGAGTGAACAGATGAACTGAAATAAGCAGATTTCTGCTGACAGCTGCATCTATCTCCTCACAGCCCCATTCCGGACCCGCCTGCCGACTGTGGCGGGAGGCGGCGCCAGGAAGGGGTGACCGGAGCAGGCGCACCCTCGCGGGCCAACCAGGGCCTCCCGCGGCCGAGCCTCCCACAGCCAAGATCCGGCAAGGCCGGGAGCGGGGTGAGAGGCACGGAGGGGTCTGTAGGAGCAGCCCCACCCCGCAAAACAGAGCAGCAGCCCAGGCTGCAAAGCAAGCCCCTCAGGAGACCCACCTCTCAGGGGCTCTTCCCACCCACACAGCCCCCTGGAGGGCAGGGGCTGCCTGGAAGACCAAAGAAAGGAAAACCCCACAGAATATTTCCTCAATATTCATAAGCAATATTTTCTGTAATTTTCTTTTGTGCTATCTTTGTCAGATTTGGGTACCAACGTTGTTCTCACTTCATAAAATGATTGGAAAGTTTTCCAATCTATGCTGTGAAAAAATTTATCCAGCATTTAAAATATCTGGTCTCTAAAGGTTTAAACTTATCTTGAATCCAAATGGGTCTGCTTTTCTGTTAGTTGAATCCTTGATAAAATTCTCTGCTTCATCTGTGAGAGTTGGTCTTTTTTAAGCTTTCAGTTTTGGTAACCTGAATTTTCCTAATAAATTATGCATTTCATTTAGGCTTTCAAATTTACTTGCATGGGGTGCACAAAATTCTCTCTCTCTCTCTCTCTCTGTCTCTCTGTCATAACACACACACACAATCATATCTGTATATATGTGTGTGATTAGATACGGTATATATATATATATAAGTTTTCTCTGTATCAATACAGAAATTAGCACATGGACATCTTGGGGACAGGAGGATTCATTATTTAGCCTACCAAACTCTGCCCTCTACAACCGCTTTTAGTACCAATGTCTGTATCAGTCAGGGTTCAACCAGAGAAACAGAAATGATGGAAGAGATATATTAAATAGTTTACATATCTGGGGAAAGAGGCTGACTGGTTTCCACAGAATGGGTCATCCTATTCAATTAATTATTAAAATCTTCCACTGCTGAGTTCACCTATTGATGAGTATTCACATGGGACATAGGTTTCCCCATGTTCTTTGCCCAACAGAGAGGTCTACCCCCATACATCCTCCTCAGGCATCCATGTCACCAGTTTTCCAACTACATTCTCTTAAAGGCCCTGACCATCAAACCAAACTACTAGTCACAGACTCTGAATCTATATATACACTCTTACCTCCAGCAATTTCTCCTTTTAGGAAAGGTGAAAATGAGGAGAAATACTCAAAATTCTGTCCACTGGGGGATTTTTCATTACCTATATCTTTCAGGGACTTTCCAGAAAGGGGCTGTGGTGCTTTACGTTTCCACTTTAAGATTGTGCCTGCACATCAAGTAAACCATCTGCACACAAGATACAAGTTTTTGTTCCTCAGTCAACTGGTCATAGCAATATCTTCATGAGGCCATAGGTTCAGGCTTGGAGAGAGAAGGTAATGCAGCAGGAGTAGTGATCATAAGTATTTGGAACATCTCCTCATACAACTTGAGCTTTCAGGGCTTGTTTGTGCCTGATATGATATATATCGTTTCCATTGATGATAGAGTGTTGCTGTGCACACCCAACTTCACAGTTTGGTAGGTCAGACAACATCTCATTTATGATGGGTAGCTGAGGTCACACGGTAACTTGGTTATCCATGGTTAAGCATTGAGTCTCTAGTAGGTCCAGTAGCACGTCAATAGTTGGTTCTCAAAAGAAGTGTAGTCATACACAGAGGATGGTAGGGCTTTGCTCCAAAATCTTAAAGATTTGTTCTATGATTCACCTATGGGAGCCTGCCAAAGGCTCCAAACAGAATGTACCACTGACACTTTAAGCACCATCAGATGTGTTGTATCTTCCTAAGTAGCAGAACAGCTTTCACAGCAGCCTAGATCTGTCACAGAGCCTTTTCTGACTCTCACTCAAAACTACCAGCTTGACAGAATACTGGATAAATGGGCCAGAGCAGCACTCTCGAATGAGGAATATGTTGCTTCCATAATTTAAAAGCGTTTATTAGGCATGGTGTCTCTGTTTTGGTTATAGAAGGGATCAGATGCAACAACTTATCCTTAACCTTTGAAGATCCCTATCTACACATGCCCAAAACCACTTAACCCCTAGAAACTGCACTGAAGTGGAAGGTCTCTGCATTTTGTGGGATTTATTTCCCAACTTTTAACACACAGATGTCTTACCAATATGTCTAGAGTAATTTCTACTTCCAGCTCACCAGTGTCAATCAGCATAATACCATCAACATAATGGAGCAGTGTGATGTTTTATGGAAAGGGAAGGTGATCAAGATCACAGACTAAGTCAAAACACAGGTTAGGGCTGGAGAGTTGATATAATCCTGAGGCAGGACAGTGAAGGTGTATTGATGGTCTTTCCAGCTGATGAAAGCAAACTGCTTCTGGTGATCTTTACTAACAGAATTTGAGAAAAAAAACACATGACAGATCAATATCTATACCAAGTACAAGAGAATGTTACTTCAATGATGCAATGAAATTATGTATGAAATAGCAGCTGTAATTGGGTTACCACATGATTAACATTACAATAATCTACTACCATTCCCCAAGATCCATCTGTTTTCTGCAAAACCCAAATAGGTGAGTTGGATGAAGATGTGGCATTAATCACTACCTCTGCCACTTTCAAGATACTTGATGGTGGCACTAGTCTCTGCAATCCCTCCGAGAATGCACTATTGCTTTTCCTTTACCATATTTGTAATTAGAGGCTACCTAGTGGCTTCCACTTGGCCTTTGCTATTACAAAAGCCCACACTTCACATGCCAGGAAAACAATATCAGGATTGTGCCAGTTTCTTGGTATGTCTACTCCAATTTTGTGTTTCTTAAGTGGAGAAACAACCACAGGATAGGTTCATGACTCCACTGGGCCCACTGTGGGATGAACTCTACTAATCGCTTGGCCTCCATAAGCCCCTACTCTGACTGGTAAACACAGTAACATTTTTTCTTACCTGGAATTAGTGTCACTTCAGAGCCAATGTTCAGTAACCCTTGAAAATTCTGATTATTTTATTTTCTCCAATGCACAATCACTCACATAAATAACCATAGATTCCTTTGGGGAAGACTGAAAGATTAACAGTATACATTTTTTTAAAATTTTTTAAGATCAGTTTTAAGTCCACAGCAAAATTAACAGTAAGGTACAGAAATTTCCCATAACCTCCTGCCCCACATATGCATGGCCTCCCCCATTGTGAATATCCCCACCTAGAGTAATGCAAGTATTACAGTTGATGAAACTACATTGGTACACCATTATTACCCAAAATTCATAATTTACATTAGGGTTCAATCTTAGGTTTGTGCCTTCTATGGGTTTGGACAAATGTATGACTTTTATCTACCACTATATATCATACAAAGTATTTTCACTGCCATAAAAATTCTCTGTGCTCCACCTATTCATTCCTCCCTCCCCCAACCCCTAGCAACCAGCTACAATAAGTTATAATTCTATGTCTGTCTCTCTCTCCAATTTTGGGAGTAGCGATTTGCCTTGTCACCTCAATTCTCTTACAGCTCTAAGAAGTATTATTGATTTTTCAGTCTTTCCAGCTTTTTAATTGGTAGGAAAGAGTGGTAACTTCCAAAATCCTTACATGTGGAACCAGAAACTGGAAGTCCCGTTATTACTCTTTTTATTGCCCAATAATATTCCATGGTATAGACGTACCACATTTCATTTATCTTTTCCTTTCATCGATTGATAGACATTTGGTCGTGTCTGCTTTTTGACTGTTTTGAATAATGCTGCTATGAATATTCATGTACAAGTTTTTACGTGAACATATGTTTTCATTTCTTTTGGATAGATGATACCTTGAGGTAGAATTGCTGGGTCATATGGTAATTCTATGTTTAACCTTTTGAGGAACTGTCAGACTGTTTTTCAAAGTGTCTGTACCATTTTATATTTCCACTAGTAGTATATAAAAGTTCCAGCTTCACCACATCCTTGTCAACTCTTGTTATTATCTGTCTTTTTTGACTGGAGCCATCACAGTGAGTGTGAGGTAATATCTCATTGTGGTTTTGACTTGCATTTCTCTGATAATAATGATATTGACCATCTTTTCACGGGTTCATTGGACACTGGTATACATTCTTTGAAGAAATATCTATTCAGATCCTTTGCCCTTTTTAAATTTCAGTTATTTGTCTTTTGATTATTAACTTGTAAGAATTCTTTAAATACTTCAGATATAACTTCCTTGTCAGAGATCTGATTTGCAAAAATTTTCTTCCATTGTGTGGAATCTCTTTTCACTATCTCGATGGTGTCCTTTGTAGTATAAGTTTTTAATTTTGATGGTGTCCAATTTATCTAATTTTTTTCTTTTGTTGTTTTTATTTGTGGTGTCATATCTAAAACAAGCATTGCCTAACCCAAGCTCCTGGGGTTTTCTGCCTATATTTTTTTCTAAGAGTTTAATCATTCTAGTTTCTACATTTAAGTCTTTGATCCATTTTGAATTAATTTCTTGTATGAGGTAAAGTATAATTCCAACTTCTTTCTTTTGCATGTGGCTTTACAGCTGTCCCAGCATAATTTTTTCATCAACTTTTATTTTCCTATTGAATTATCTTGGCACCCCTGTCAAAATCAATTGACCACAAATGTGATGGCATGTTTCTAAACTTTCAGTTGTGTTTCATTGATGTATATGTCTCTTCTCATGCCAATACCATACCATCTTGATTAAGGTAGCATTGTAATAAGTTCTGAAAAAAGTATAAATTTGTTAAATTTCTTCTTCCTTTTTGATACTGTTTTGGCTAATCCCTTGAATTTTCTTCTAAGCCCTTAAATAGTCATATCCATTTTAAGTTCAGTTTGCCAGTTTATTCAAAGATGGCAGCTGAGATTTTTATAGGGATTGTGTTTATTCATAGTTTTATTACCGTGGTATCACATAGCAATTTAATCTACTTCTCATATATGATTTTTAACACACTTTGTTTTGAAGTATAGTTACTCATAGTGTTATCCCCCTTACAAAATTGTAAGCTCCATGGCAGCAGATGTTGTGTCTTATTTTTTAATTTCCTGAAAAGTCTTTTAAAATCTTTGTAAAAGGCAAATACTTAAAAATACTTAACTTGTAGAAATTTGTAAAACTAGGGCAGGCTGAAGTCTAGTTAACAAGATATTTTTGGTCTCCTTCAAAGAGGGTTTTATAGATTGTTAATTGGATCAATTACTGTCAAATAAGGGCATGACCAGTTTGGTTTTGCAATGAGTGTGAGGTAGACTGGGAAAATGCCATTCTTTACTCTCTATGCTTGTAAGTTTCATTCTGAGTGCAAGGCTGGTTCAAAGTTGCTATCTTATTTTAGTTATTTAACTGCTCTTTTCTTTCTAGCCAAATTAGCTTGACCACCCTTTCCCCACTCAGAAAAACAAAACCAAAAAACATGGTAACACACATAATAGATTTTTTTCAGGAGTTCAGAGAAATTTCAATAAGCGAATATAAGCATATTTTAAAACAGTTTAGAAATATGCAGGTGGTTGTGTGTTGATCATGATTCATGAACTATTCATAAACAGCAGGAAAATAATAGTTACCCTGTTTATGCCATCTCTTTGGCTTAAGGAAGAAAAAATTCTGTTATGTGTAGCAACTCTCTGGCCAAAAATAAATGGGTATCACTTTTAGTTTTTAACTGCCACATCTGTTTTTCCATTTAGTCGTGGCATTAACACAATGGGACATGACTTAATGACCGCCAGACTTAATATGAATTATTTTCAGCTCACAAAAATGTTGCCAAAAGGCTCCCATACATGGAGTAAACGTCCAGAGAGTTTTTCAAACTATAAGCAATGCTGGTTCATCCACACCACTCTTAACACTGAATTGCTTGACATAGCTCTAATTAAAACTACCGCAGTGGTGTTTCTAGTCAATAGCAACCACACTGTGATTGGTGGGAACACACTCTTGCCAAGTTTTGGTTATTGTATGGCAATACAGACCCAGCTGGTGTACAGTCCCTTATATCTGATCCTCTGACACTGAAAATGTCACACATTTCCTTTAAAATTGACACATGCCTGACTAGCTGTTCACTGCAATAATATATGCAAATTTCCTGTTTTTTATTTGTATATTCTGAACCACCTACTAAAGTTTACTTTTTATAAGTCAGAGAATTTCTTTTGATGTGCATAATTGTATACTCTCCAAGTTCATTTATCCATAAGTCACATTTTGTTGTTTTATATGGGTAAGTCTTCAATTATTTATAAGCAAAAGATTATTTATAATAGAATAGATATGCCCACAGATTTGGCTAAATATACAAACGATACAACTCAAATTGTAATTAATATACGTTAAATAAATTAGTCACTACATACTTCTTAACTTCTTGATATAGGCAGACATTTTTATTTCCATGTTCAGCATTTATTGTGGTTAATTAGTATAGTCTAAACTGCTCACTAATTATTTCAATATCCTCTCTAGCTAGCATTAGCTTTGTAAACAATTCTGCAGTTCTCTCTCTTTTGATATCATTTCTCCATTCTCCACTTGGACATATCAGACAGTTTCATTTAGTCACCTTCTTGCATGGTGTTATTATAGTAAAACATGCAATGCGAAACCAGTAATCCAGTAGTCCTATAATCTATTCTAGCTCCTCTCAGTTGCTGTGTGGTCTTAGGCAGATCAGAAATCTCAGAGTGTCCATCTTTTTCTGCATTAAATTGAAGATAATGTTAATTTAACTCACAGTTTTGAGATTTAAATGAACTGATGTAATTATGAGCATTTTATGATATAATGGATATTAATTTTCTTTCTTTATCAATTGCCTTTATTTTTCAGATTCCATTTGAAAATAGTCTATTACTTATTACTCAGCATCTCACCCTGTTTTAAGCTCAAATGTAAAGATGTTAGAGCCACTGCAGTGACAAGTGAGGTCCACTGGCTGTCCTTAAGAAGTTTCACAAAATTGTACTATATTCGCAAAATCGTACCAGGCCAGTGTCTGATCTTCATATTTCCAAACTTAAAATTTGTTTTTTTCTGTCTTTTAGACTAGATCAAACTGGAAGATGTTTATTCTCTATAACAAAAAGTACAATGGACTAATGAATAATACCAGAATGCTAATCTCATTTACAATGAGAAAAATAATTGTCAAGTGAAACAGATACTCGGTTCTCTGACCATCTGATTTTTTCTCTGTAGGAAGTTACATAAGAAGTCAAATTATATCAGAAGATTGCTTAGTGATCCTGGAATCAGGGCACAGGTTTCTTCTGTTCCTTTGATTGCAGTGCTTAATGGTCTCCTGTTCTGACAGGTGGAAGTGCTGCATTTCCACAGATACACCTGCCTCACAACCAGGACAACTTTGTTCCTGGGTCAAGCAGTCAGCAGTGACCAGGCTGCCATACAGCACAATTTTAGCAGGTACTATTCACATGGCAATCTATGTAAATTTTACCCCCTGGAGTTATACAACGTGATAATGGTGGAAAACCTTTTCCCTAAATGGTACTTTAATACCCATTGCCATATGTTTCCTTGACACCTTTTTATTTTTTCTTCCAATCATGGCCAATTCTCTTTATAAGTGTCCCTTTCTTTTTTTTTGAATTTTGCATCGTGCTACCTTAACTTTTTAATTTGATCTTGTTACTGTCAGAAAAGCTACCTTTGAAAATCCTTTAAAATGATTTTACAGCAAAAACATTTTATTTAACATGACATGTGGTTACATTTTAAGGTTTTGATAAGATTTGGAATGGAGCTTCTAAAAGAAAGAGTGACCAAGACTACAAGGGTGTTAAAACATCCTTGCACCTGACAATCCAAACCTCCCTTAGCCAAATTGATTTAAGCTGTTTGCCAGAAGAAGAAAAGAAGTGCTTTTTGTTTTAATGGAAAGAGAGGGTGAGTTGCTAGACTTGATTCTATAGAACCAAACAATTTTCCCCTTAACTTTGCTACCGATTCTATAGTCAACTAAATATGAAAGCACTGCTTACTATTCCTTGGCATCTCTAGTCTGGTGTTGCATGTTAATAGTTTGGAAAATTCCTGCAGTAAACAAATTTGCTTGCCTTTATTTAATGTAGGATCTCCTGAACTTTTATGATTCTGATTTTTTAAGAGCTTTTAAAATCCTTTACACACTTTTGAAAACAGAGACCTGTTTTCCATTTATTTGTGCAATGCCATAAACATTATTGACATCAAGGTAGAGGAAGTACAAGGTAATAGTTTTGAAAGACAAATCATTGTATCTGTTGTTAATATATGTTTAAGGTCTTAACTTGTAAAAACAATGAGGCCCCCCACCCCAGGGTTGTACACCATACTTAGCCATTACATTCCAGCGGGCTCTGGGTTAAAGTGGGCACTCTATAGCCTCTGGCAGAGCTACAGATACCAGATGCTGAAAGCTTAAGGTTGCATCTTTTATCACTTTACAACAAAAATCAATCCACCAGGAATGAAACAACTCTGGTGGTGGGCATCTCCAATTGACTTCTCTCTACTTTAGAGCTCCTGTGGTTGGCAACCAGTCACTAAGAGCTGATGGATTTCTGCTTTCTCAAGCCTCTCTCCTCTTTTCTTCTCTCTCTCTCTCTCTCTCCTACCACCCCGTCTCTACACACACACACACACACACACGCACACACACACACACTCACACACACGGATAACAGATTTTAAAAATTGGACTGAGAAGTATTATGACAAGAAAACTTTAATATACTCCTATTATACATGTTCACAGATTTTTCTGTTATGAAAGTCTCATCTCCTTAGGAATTTTATGTCACTTTAAATAAAAATATCTCCAGAATATTTTATGACAGAGTTTTTCTACATGAACGCATCCACTCAAATGCTTCATTAATTTGTTTACCAAGACACATTATATAACTTTCAGGTTTCCAGTTTAACAATCCCAAGTATCTCACAGTATTGATTTGCCTAATTAACCAACCCATTTTTTTTCTAAAAATACAATGCAATCCCTATATCCTGTAGCATATGCCAGGAAAAATATTTTTTTTTCCTTATTAGTCTCTCCCTTTCCAGAATGAGGAGGATTGAGGAAAAAGAATAAAGCTATCATCTCAGAGATATACTGCTTCAGAATAGAGAAATTTAAAATGTGAGGACCTCCAGAGAAAGAACCATGGCTCTCCCACTGTTTAAATGACTCTCAG
This sequence comes from Indri indri, assembly GCA_004363605.1. Lineage (NCBI taxonomy): Eukaryota > Metazoa > Chordata > Mammalia > Primates > Indriidae > Indri > Indri indri. The sequence continues at coordinate 54,100 of RJWJ010002330.1, forward strand.
TGCTACACCTCCATCTAACAATAACTTCCTTAATATCATGTAGAGGTCAAAGCCCTTCAACATTCACTTTCCTTCAGTCATCATAAGATCCCTTTGCATTTTAGTATAATGATAATTGAAGTCATTTTTCACTAGGTGCAATGGAACCATATATCTGTAAAGGGAATTTGTAAAGTGATATTATAATGTGGTCTCTAAACAGATGTCCTAAAAAATGAAAATAAAATCTTTGACAATAACTAATAATGAAACTCTCTAAACTAGGGTTCCCCAAACAGAGATAAATATGAAACATCCCAAGAATATCCTTTGTAATTCAGGATGTTTGCTGAGTGTCTTATCTTTTCAAGCATGAAGATTTTGTGGCTCAACAAGGCACTCAAGGCTTAATGGCTTCCAAGAGAGGGTGTCGCTATGTCAGATAAGGGTAAGAAGAGACCAGAGATTTATGTGCATCCATAAATCCACTCTAGGTTGGGCTACATATTTCCTTGACATATCTGTAATACCCTACACTGAATTTATTACTGACCTAACCACACTGCTTTGTAATGTTTTTTATGTGTTCATCTCCCCAAATTGACTGTGAATTCCTTGGAAACTTTAATTATTAATATATAATGGCTGTCTTTGTATCCAAGTAAAATGTCCAGGACTCAATAAGTGTTTTCTCTATTAATTAACTATGGAACTTTACCATTACCACCATCACCACCTCTACTAAAGCAAAACAGGTGGCACTGTCTTTCTCTTTTCTTTTACCTACCAGGACATATCCTAATTGTTCATTCAAATTTGATTTAATGGCATGGGGCTTGCGAGGACTTTGATAGAATGAATATTTGTTGAGGCTCTACCAAGTAGCCAGTGGTTTATATGTGTTATCTCATTTAATCCTTCCACAAGGAATTAAACAAAGGAAGGCTCATTTTATAGATGATAAAACAAGTTCGAGAAAAGCTTAAGTAGGTAACACTAGCAGAGCTGGGATTTGAACCAAATCTGTTTAACTCTAAAGGCTAGGTCTTCTTCAATATAGCATACGATATCATTTAAAAATAATATATCACATTTCACGGAAAAAAGAATTGAGGACTAAAAACCCATATGAGCAGTCTATAGCCAGATGACTGATTAATGTTGTTCCTTACTAAAATTCTGATTTCCAGACTAAAAATTCCATGAGATTTCTTCTGGAAATAACATAAGAATGATGTTTTCCACTGCCTCTGTGTGCTCACAGTCTATCATGGTGCTCTGCGATCGGGCCCAAAGACTAGAATTTTAAGAGTGTTATCTGGTATTTTTTTGTGGTGGAGGAGGTCATGGTGGTAGTAGGAATGATGCCGATGATGGTGGTGGGAGGGAGACGGGGGAGGTAGTCATTTTTCATGGTTCCGCTCAATGCAGCCCCTTTTTTCCCAGGTTTTAAGATTTCCTCTGATCCTCATCTTAGTCAACAGAGCTCCAAACAGAATTTTAATATTGGTGGTCATTTCCACGATATACTGCTTCAGGTGTTTGTCTGTTTGTGAATATGTATATATGTTCCAAGGGTGTATGTGAAGATAAGGGAAATCCTGAAAATAAAGAAGAGGTTTTGGGGAAAAGGGAGATTATAAAAGGAAGAAAAAAGCATTAGAATGGGAAACACAATTTTAAGTTACATTGTTCTACAAAATTCTTTCCAGTGAGTCAAGGTTTAAAGTTAGATTCAGCTAACTCCAATCATGTAAAATTTCATGCTCTGCAGTGTTTCATTAAACAAAAATCACCAGATAGAAGTTAAATCTATTATTCAAAATGCTAATGATTTTGATTTTCACCATTCAAAGGAACACCCTTGATCAGCAGCGAAAATTAGTTCTGTTCCTGTAGATCGTAGGTAGAATGCTTATTTCAGTTCCTCTTGTCATACAAAGATAAACTGAATTTATTCTTTCAAAATGGAGAGGTGTGTCCTGTCAATTCCCTATGGCCTCAGTTTTCTAACTGTGAATGGGTGAAGTTAATGATCCCTGAGGTTCATTTTTGCTTTAAAAATTTTACAGCTATCAATGTTTTAAAAATGTGAGAGGTATAGCAAAATAGAAGATAAGATTATAACTTTGGAGTCAAACAAACCTTGATTCAAGTGGGCAAGGAAGTGGCTAGGGAAGTGGCTAAGGGCAGAGAGTGGCTAGGAAGCAAAGTGTGGCTAGGAACTGTTCCCTTGTGGGAACATACACAGAAAGGAGCGCCTAGTGACCTTTAACTGACCTGGGGCTCATTACCATCTAATTAGCATAGCGTGGTGGAGTTTTCATGAAGGATTCTGGGGAAGAGCATGTGCAGAAAGGGGAACTGTTACATAACCAGCCTGTTATGTAACCCCAACCTGTGAATCACACCAAAGGCAGGAAATGGCAACCAATCCTGCCGGGAGAAAGGCAGGACAAACTAGTGAGCACATAGGTGAGTGCTCAGAACTCTGCGTCTTCCTCCACTCGTGGAAACTGACCCGTTCTTTTCTCTCTGGAACATATTTTCCCTATGTGTCATTTTGTATAGCTTCCTTTTTCACTTTCACTTTTTATAGCTTCTTTCTTTTTCCTGTAATAAATGGTTTGCGTGGAATTCTCCTGTGTTTGTGATCACTTCATCATCAGTTCAACTCGATACCAGTACTCATTATTGACACTGGGAACCGGGGGGCCAGGGAACATCCAGACAGACCTCACACACTCCTTCCTAGTTGAGGAAATTTGACATGTTATGTAACCTATGTAAGGTCCAGGTTAGGGGTATCAAAGTCACCATAGCATTTAGGCAATTGCTCAAACTAGGAAACTTATTCTTAACATATGTCTCTTAAACCCAGCCTTTTTAAACATTCAATGGAGTCCAAAATCCTAGCAATTCTGTATTTCAAATATATCTTGATTCCACCCTGTGTTTGCTCTCTAGGGCTGCTGTAATGAGTATCTCAGAGTGAGTGGTTGAAACAACAGAAATTTATCCCTGCAATAATGGAGGCTGGAAGTCTGAGATCAAGGTGTAGGCAGGGTGGGTTTCATTCTGAAGTCTCTCTCCTTGGCTTATAGACAGCCGTCTTTTCTCTTTGTCTTTATGCAGTCTTTCTTCTGTGCTTCTCTGTCCTAATCTCATCTGTGCTTCTGTGTCTTATTTTCCTCTTCTTATAAGGACATCAGTCATATTGAATGAGGGTCCACCCATATGACCTCATTTTACCTTAATTACCTCTTTAAAGACCCTATCCCAAATATAGTCACATTCTGAGGAACTGGGGCTTAGGACTTCAATGTATGAATTTTGAGGGGACACAATTGAGCTGTTAAAGCATCCATTTCTCTCATCTCCACTGCTGCCATCTCAGATGAACCTGCCATCCTCTCTCACCTGCTCTACTGCAATACCTTTCTAGACATCGTCTTATAGCTACTCCAATTTATTCACCATGTAGCAGCCAGCGAGATATTTTTAAAAATTCTGTATCATAACAATTTCCAGATTAAAATTCTCCAGTATTTTCTCATTATATTTGAAATCGAAATGCCTAAGGTGGTGCCCAGGGCAGTTTATACATAAGACCATTACTCCTGCAGCACTAATCTATTTTCCATACTGAACTTTCCTCCTGAAATGCTTTTTAACTCACTCTTTAATTGAATAACTCCTCCTTTCAGGTCTCAGTTTAAATTTTTCTAAAAATTAATACTGACCATCATCACGTTTTCAGACTTGGACACACCCAGGATCTTGATGTGGGTTGTTTACCTGGGTCATGACTGGATATTGCCGTCCTCCTTGGGCCCAGTGCTTGGCTTGTCCTGCCATGTGGTTCCCTATTAGACTCCCCCATCCCTCCCACCCCCAGCTCAGCTCACTACTCAGACAAGACACTGACATTTCCAGTCTGGCTGTGACTCGAAAATGAGAACTAGTATGGAACTTTTAATGCTACAGCCATTGTAAAACTGATTTGCCAGTTTTTTTACTTCCAAAAGGTAAAAAAGAAATCAAACAAACAAGCCAACAAACCTCGTGATTACAAAGATTCCAGTGTTGCCTTAGCTCTAAATTAATCCTTTAAGGAATGGGAAACTTCTGAATTTAGTAATTTTTATCTGTTATAAAGTTATTTGTACATCTAAATAAAATAGCAATTCTTTTATTTAAAAAACCCTTGAGATGCTTATTAAAATGTCATTATATGTACTTTAAAATAATTTAAGATGCAAAATGTATCTTTTAATGAAGAATTAGGGGTTTAGAAAAATGAAGACATTCACTTTTGGTATTAATGAACATTTCTACAATGTACTTCACTATGAAAACGTTCATAATCTCATTCCAAAAAAGCTATAGGAAATTATGCACAATAACCTCATTCACTTTCTTTTTGTCTATTTTTTTTCTATTCTCTTTCTACTGCCATTGATGAGTGAGTGGCTTACATAGCTCCCTTTTTGGTCTTCCTATTTTTTCCAGAGCTCCAATAGGCCATGGTAGAGATGCACTTGGTCTAAAAACAAACTTATGTCTAATAGCAAACCCTTCATCATCTTTGCCTTCAAGCCTAATTCCTTCCACAACTTTCTCGTTTTCTCAGTGCTGCTACCTGGAATCAGTTTTTGATGAATTCTTCCCATATTCATGACATCTAATTACCAAATACTATTGCACATTTATATTTACTTGTAGCTCCTCTCACATTACTGTCTTTCTTCTCAGTCTGACTATAGTCATCCTACTTTAAGTCTTTTTAATGTTATTCATGGTTAAAGCAATCCTCATCCAGTCTCTTTCTATCCCCAATGTTTCATGTTAATACCTATACCACAGTCATACATGGCACATTTTTTAGCCTATCTGTCCTTTGGTGGAATGAAATTGTAGTAGAAAGCATAAATAATTAATGAAAAAACACAGTGCATGACCATACTCACTTGCCTGCTCTAATGGACAATAGTTCCTGAGTGGTTTTAGAGTTTACTTAGAAAGTATTCCTTAAGAATGGGGTCAGATCTTACAATCGATTGTTCTCTTTAGTTCAGTTTTTTTTTTTTCAATCTCCCACTATACCTAGGCAGTTTTTTACATATAGTAATTGTGTTGAGGAGAAAGATTTTAATTTGTCAGTATCCATAACCTTCTGCTGCTATGAACTCACTAAGATCACTAAGACGGATCCTGTGTTGATTACTAGGTTTTAATGAAAATTTCAAATAAGATAGAAGTGAGCTATTGGCATTCACTAAAGGCAAGACAGTCACAGTACTCACTAAAGAAAAAGATAAAAATTGATATGAGAAAGGGGAAAATAGAATGGATTGAGGAAGATAAAGAACATTTGTGAACTGAGAGTGATAGAATTTTCAGAAACTGGAAGTAGAGAAAGAATTCTTATCTTTTGATGAAATGCCTATGATCTCAATGGAGATGGAGAGTGAGGAGGGATGAAAAAGAGAAATTCAATAAGTTTAGTTGTATGCTATGAATGGAACCACTGTGACCTTTTAAGAGAAACCAATATAAATATGAAATTGCTTTCAATTATTTTTTGATGCTGGATTAAAATTTTTTTAATGTAATATCAGGACAAGTTTGAGCATCAAATGGTCCTGGCATCATTGTGGGTTTCACAATGCTGATAATGTTCCAAAGCAGTTTGATTGCTGTAGAAACAGTTAACGTTTAGTATCGTGATTCCCAGCCTTTTCACAACTTTTACGGAATTTAAATGAACTCCATTTTCAATTTCATTACCTTAAAACACCATCATATTCAGTCTCAAATATATAATTACACTCCATTTTACAAATTAGAAAACGTAAGCTCTAAAGGCAAATTACTTTGCTCAGGTTCATAAAAATATGCAGGTGCAAACCGACAGAGTGAAAACTAGTATTATGCCCTCCAATTCCTATTTCAGAGTTTCTTGATAATGATAGGCTCTATAATTCTTGTGTCAATTGAGAGAAATGCAGAGTTTTGGGGTTTTTTTAGTGTTTACTTTATGCTTTTTCTTTTCCTGGCTCTCTCTCTCTTTTTTTTTTTTTTTTTTTTTTTTTAAGTTGAGAGAGGACTCTGTAGGCTGTAAGCATTAACAAACTACAAGACTAGAAAGATAATTCCTATTCGCAATCTCCTGTTGCCCTCTATTCTTCTGAAAAGCAGCTGCTTCTTAAGTTTTGCTTAGTTGAATCACAGCTTTGTCACTTATAAGTTGTGTAGTTTTGGGCAAGCCATGTATGGGGTTAACAGCACTATCTTGCCAGGCATTTGTAAGTATACCAGTGCTATCACAGGACGTTAGCTATCAATATCATCTTCCCCTTCTTTCTTTTCCCTCTCCATTCACCCCAACCTGCCCACCTACCCTATTCTTTCATTTCAATCTCAAAAGGACAAACATTAAAACATCAACTTTTCCTTTCTCTTTACTTTCTTCTAGTTAAACATGGCTCATTTTAAATAATAGTCCAAATTTCATGCAAACAATACAAATTTTGAAAATTTGTCAAAAATGTCAATTCAATATTACCAAAGATACCAAGTCAATACTATAGGATGAAACAATAGCAGTACAATCTAACTACCTGAGAGTGTCCTAAAATCCAGAGTAGTATGGAAAATAAATAGGCAGCTTTAGCATTGGCATTTTAAAGTTGCCTTTACCACAGGTGTTTTTATGTGGTTTAGGTTACAGGAAAAAAAAAAGAGAGAGAAATATACACAATTGTTGTATCCTTACTTCTGAAAAACTTTTTTTAAAGTTTCATTGTTTTCTACACCATTATGGGTCATAATAAATTTCTTTGCAATTTCATTTTCTGAAAGAATGCAGAAAGAAACAACCTTTTCTACATGGCAGAATGTCCAGTTAAACTCAATCATTTCATCAAAGAAAATACCATGATTGTTAAACATAGAATAGCAGATATTGTAAGTTATTGGGGGTGCTTAATTTAAAAGTTTAAAGCAACAAATGTTTTTTAGGTTATTCTGAGTCCACGAAGTTTCAAAATGTTTACTGATCACCCACTGTGTGCAAAACTGATTAAGTGAGGCAGGGGTGGGAAGAAAAGCAGGACAAAACTTCTGTTCTCCTCTTGGAGGTTAGACTCAAAAGAGAGAGTATAAGACAAAAAAATCGAACACATAGCAGAAGATAAGGCCATCCATAAGAGAGAACATGTAATAACTGTCAAGCAACTCTCTGAAAAGGGGGAGACCACATTTTAAAATGAGGTGGGAGGCCATGGCCAACCCTGCATTTGAATTGGGACAGGAAGAAAGAACGGCTTCATCAGAGTGGCAGAAACTTTTTCAAGAAGAGTAGCATAAGACTAGAGGTAGACAAAATCATGTTTAGATTAATAATGTATCTTCCTTTTGTTCAGTGTAAGGCAAGATTGGGTGAGAAAGTTTCTTGGGAGTAACATATGGAGGCCTTTAGTAGGAGGGCCCTAGTTGAAACTGGGGAATTGGTTGAAATGACTGAAAGGAAGACTTCAGACACAAGAACATGACTGAGGACAGGACCTTGATACATGCCTCCAGCTAGTGTTTAGAGGGGGATATTACAAACCTATATCCTGAATTTCTTGTTAGAAATTTTTACCTAGAAGTCTCATCATCACCTCATACTTGATGCATTTAAAACAGAACTTGTCATTCTCTCTCTGTTCCCCCTACTCCCCCTCACCAGATTTCACATTTCTGATCGTATCAGCCCCCATTCTTCCAGCCACTCAAACGGCCAAACTTTGGAGCCAACAGTTACCCCTTGCTTTTTTTCATCCCTTTACTTAGTCATAAGGGTCTGTTAGTCCTTTAAGTTATTTCTTAATTTTATTCCCATTGACATTCCATTAAACTGTTTTAATGATTTCTCAAGTGGTATCCCAAACTCTGGCCTCTTCTCCACTTGAATCCTTTCTTTGCAAAGCATTTTTTTAAGCTTCTGTTTATCAAGCCAAGCACTATGCCTAGTGGTTAGTGGCTATAGAAATATATCCTTTAATTCTCATAAAATCCTATGAGGAAACTGGGGCTTAAGGAGGTTTACTTGTTGATGGTCACACAGAGTCAGGATGCCAGCCTAGATCCCTGGGAGTGTGAAGTCACCTGTTGACTACTGCATTAACACACAGCCACCACATCTATAGTCCTAAAACTCTTTTCACATTTACCTCTTCTGCTTCTTTTTTTTGCCACATGCTAAAGTATAAATGGCTTTTGGCTAGTATGCAAAGTCCTCCATAATACGACGTCCACCCATTTCTCCAAACTTTTCTTAGTCATCTGGCAAAGCTGGTGTGATCATGCACACACTAGAATCTTCATGGCTTATTTCACACTATATCCCTGGAATGATTACTTCCCACCTCATCCCTTGCAGCTTAAAATAATTGTATTATACCTCTCTAATGTAAACTGTAGTTACTTGAAATATTTATGTGGTTTTTTTTGTGTGTGCCTTTTGAAAACCTGTCACTCAAATTTTATTCTTCCAAAAGAATAAAATTATTTTTCATGGAAAATCCCTTTATTATTCTTTGCATACACAAAATTATATGTTCTCAAAGTTCTTTTTATGAATTTTTATTCTGTAGGGATGGCTGTAGGGATGCTAACTCCTCAGTGATTATAATTTTCACAATTTTGTATCATTAATAAAGACTGTAAGGGCAGGCGTACTAACCTAGCTGCTTTTCTAAGATGCATACATTTACCATTTTTGGATATAAGAATTTTTTATCTGACTTCAAGCCACTTAATAGTAACTGTATTCACAAGAAAACATAAATTCTTAATTTGTGAAAAAAATTGTTTTTAATATGCTAATGCTTTATACCTAATGTCTCTCTTTAGTCACTTACTTTCTAATTCATTGAATAAATTTGTCAAAATATATTTGGCTATACTTTTTCTTCGTAAAGCCTCACTGTTTATTGTTCATCATATAAAAACCTAAATGTCTGTGGGCCTGGTCTCTTTATCTGAATTACACTGCAAAATTTGACACACATTGTTTGAAAACTACATTTTCATTACCTTACTTTTCCTTTTCACTTTATCATTAAGCTTTCTAGAACCCGCTAGTTTTTTAAAAAACAACTCTTAAAATATGGTGTTATTTCTTTTAAAAAAATGCAATATGTTTTACCATTGTCATAAAATCAGAGTAGAAAGCCCTATAGCAATCAACTAGTCCAATTGTTTAGTCCCTAACTGAGAAAATGAAGACCTAGAGTGGTGCTATGCTTAGGATGTACAACTTGTCAGTACCAGAGCTTGAGGTTTATATTTTCTTCTGGTTTTTCCTCTAGAAAATTCATAGTTTTGAATTTTAAATTTAGGTCTCTGTGTTTGTCTATTTGTTCTGCTATAACAATATACCTGAGGCAGAGGAATTTATAAAGAAGAGAAATTTTTCCTCACAATTTTGGAGGCTGGGAAACCCCAGGTCAAGGCACCAGCAGGGTTGTTCTTTGGTAAGGCTTCCAAGAAGGTGCCTTATTACTGCATCTCCAGAAGTGTGGACCGTGGCTGTGTCCTCACACGGTGGAATGGTTGGCAGGGGAAGAAAGAGGTAAACTCCCTCTGTTGAGCTCTTTTATAAGGGCACCTAATCCCGTTCATGAGAGCAGAGCCCTCATGAATTAATCACCTCCTAAAAGCCACACCTCTTACTACTGTAGCATTGGGAATTAAGTTTCAACATACATTTTGACAAAAATATTCAAACCATAGCAGTCTCTGATCCATTTTGCATTAATTTTTGTGAAAGGCATAAGGTCTGTACATAACAGTTGTAGGGGAGTTTGCTTGTGTGGTTGGCTCCTGTTGCAGCATTCAGTCCTTCTCAATCTCTTTAAGCAGTGAAAAATTTTAGATGTAGGGTTGTGCTCTCTGCAATTTAAACTGTAGCACAAAAGCATTTTTTTTCTGATGTAACTCACTTTTCTTCAATGAAAATTTCTATGTTAAAACATAAAGTCACTGGGACATTAAAAACTTTTGTCACTTTAATTTTACAGAAAATTTCTGGCTTTCTGTCACTAACAACAGGTGTCTTGCAGAAAATGAAAGAAAATTTGAAATATCCTGTATCTTGTTTAGCAAGATGTTCCTTGAACGAAGTAATGTAAAATTACAAACCAATACCTATAATTATTTAAGATTTAATAAAAATATGTTTATTCATGACAATTATTTTATAGTCAGCATTCTTAATGATAAAATGAGATCTTTCTAGATTTATTTAAGATTTCAGTTTTAATTTTTTTTAAAAAAGCATTTCCTGTGCTAATTAATTTACACACATTTTTAATTAGAGAAATGGTTTCGCTGAATACACATATGGTAGTTGGAAGTTGAAGTCATAATTTTCTCTCCATTGTAGAAAAATAAAATGGTGGTATTGGGGAAAAATTTAAGAGTGAGCCAGGAAAAAATCTCAGATTCTAACTCCTACCATAGCATTTTCGAGTAAGAAATCATACAGAAAATTGCTATAATATTGCCAACATGGAGTGAGATTATTAGTGAGGGAAGAAAATAGTATGTCTCGTATCAAACAAAAGGAAGTCTTGAATGTTCCCAAGTAACACTTTTTATCATTCTCTTTTTAATAGCTAGAGGATATGTCTTTTGGTGCTGTGTCACCAAAGCAGCCCTTTTGGTGATTGTGAAGGCTATGAATGTCAAGTGAGGAAAGCAGTCAGAATAGAATCAGAATCCTTTGAGAATGCTCACCTTTGCAAAGTGATATCATTGCAACTCTTTGCAAAGCTGTTATAACTTTTCAACACGTTTCTGAATGTTAGACATGCTAAGCACTGAATTCTAAGATAGAATATCTCAATTGATTCATTACTCACTTCATTGGAACTTGACCTGGATATAATTCTTTCCCTTTTATTAAAATTGAATTTAGACATAAAAGCATTTTTTCTTTCTTTCTTTCTTCCAACATGGAATAGAAAACTTGAATAGTTAGTGTCTGACATCTGCTATGACTTTAAGAAACATTTTCTTACCAGAATTTTGACAAAGCCTTTATTGGTGTCTGCCCACTGGTAGAAAATTTATATAAGGGAGTACTTGTTTAGAAGATTCCAATTTGTGGCAAATCTGATAGGAAACAACTTAAGTATAAATCATAGCATTGATGAGGAAAACAACTGTAATTATCATTTCTACTTATGTTTAATTTTTCAGTGTGTAAGATAGGCAACCTGAAGATGAAACTACAACTGCTTGGTGGCAAAAAAAAAAAAAAAAAAAAAAATCAATTTTTTGGGCAATTTTTGAAAGCATCAACCAAAATAAGAAATCATTAAATTTTGACATATGTTGTAGTATATCATACTTATATAAGTACTAAGTTTTGATTAAAGCCACTTATTAATGCATGGAAGAAAAAAAAGCTAATATGGATGGGTCAAGAAGAAGAACAAAGGAAAAAGAATAAAAAGATAGAGGAGACCCAGGAAAACAGCTGAGGTTGCTATGTAATAGTAAGAGATAATCGCTGGGTTAGGAGTCGGGAGAACTGAATATTAATTTTAGCTCTGCCTCTAAATATAATAGCTATCGGATTTTAGACAAAGGGGTCGCTTCATCTCTTGGATTCTATTTCTCCGTCTGTTACATGGGTCATAGCTTCTGAGATTTTTTCCATCTTTCAGCTTCAATGAATTCCTAAGATGAGATAGCACAAGTGAAAATATTTTGAAAAATATAAAACTGTACACAAGGGCAAGGTGTTATTTTGATTGGTTAAATTTCCTACCTAAAGAGAACAAGGGCAAATTTCACAGCTGTTAATGACAAGTGGGGCGATTCCGTGTGCAGACAAAGCTTGCAGACATGCTGCTTCGGGCTGAGTCTCTCATGAGTGAGGAACTTCACACTTAAATGACTGCTAAGAGGAGCTGTGCCAGCTATGGCCCAGATGCCTGGGAGTCTTTACAGCAATGTACACAGGACAAGGACAGGAATGTTGCAAAACCTCAGAATCTTTAACCCTTGTTTGAAAGCAGAAATATCAAAGGACAATTTCTGTAGCCGAATTTTACTTCTTTAAGCCTCTGAAAGGATAGAAGATCAGCTTCCTTCAACTGGCCATTCTAGCCCTTGAAGAATAAACATTCTCACGAACTAAGACTTCTTTATTCTTTAAGGAAAAAAGATGAATAAAATATGGTCAGTTACTGTTAACTAGTGTTTACACATATACACTTCATCTGAGAATTCTCAGACCAAAATGCAGTTTCTGAGGGCTGGGAAAGTGATAAAATGAACACTTGACGTATCACTTCAAGTTTCCCTAAGCTCTTATCTTCCTTGCTGCTCTGCATGGCTTTTTGTAAGACGCTATTTTATTCTTTCATTCATTCAGTCATTCACTCATTAAAAAATAGGTAATAATTTTCATGATCAATCATCAAAACGATATAAAAAATCTATTAAAAATTTGCCTCATCTGTCCAGTTTATCTCCTGCCTTCTACACACAACCAGTCTTATCAGTTGCTTCTGTATTTATTCAGTGCTTCTTATGCATATCAAACAATTGTGTATATGTGTCTTCTTATTTCTCTGCTTTCTCACACAAAAAAGCTGCACACTAAATACAATCTTGTGCTCTTTGTCCCCAAACTTTTCTAATATAGCCTGCCATTTAGACACTTGGTAATGTTACAGTCACATGGTCCCATTTATAGTAAGCAAAAAAAAAAAAAAAGCCAAGTCTGATTCATTGAAAAGGTTATTGTCGTTCTGAGGAGGAAATTAAATCCTATGTAGCAATTTTATTTTAAAGTAAATGGTGGTGCTGTGGCATATCCCTGACCCTAAGCAACAATCTCATCTCTGTCTTGGAACATTCAGTTGACATTTGATGTTTTAATATGCAAAAGAAGTCATTACATAAAAGTACATTTTTAAAAGAAAATTTGTTGAATTCAACAAGTTTAAGAAGAAACTTGGCTGCTTTGCTTTTTTTCTCTTTTACTTTATTTTAAAAATGAGAGGATAAAGAAAGTAGCTTAGTTTTTTTTTTTTTTTTTTGCCTTCTTTTTGATTTCAAAATATTAAAGGTGTACAATTGTTTTTGTTACATGGGTAGCTTTTGTAATGCTTGAGTCAGTACTATAAGTGTGCCCATCACCTGAATAGTGTTCATTGTACTTGTTAGGTAGGTTCCCCGCCTCCTTGATTTCCAATAACTTACTTTCCTCTATGCACGTGTGTGCCCATCAGATAGTTCTAGTTTATCAGAGAGTACGTGTGGTGCTTGTTTTTCCATTCTTGAGATACTTCACTTAGGGATAATCGTCTCCAGTTCCACCCAAATTTTTGCAAAAGGCACTAATTCATCCTTTTTATAGTTGAATACTACTCCATGGTATAGATATACCACATTTTGTTAATCCACTCATGAACTGATGGGCACTTGGGTAGTTTCTACATCTTTGCAATTGTGAATTGTGCTGCAATAAATGTTAGAGTGCAGGTGTCTTTTTGATAAAATGACTCACTTTTCTTTGGGTAGATACCCAGTAGTGGGATTGCAGAATGAAACGGTAGGTCTACTTTTAGTTCTTTGAGAAATGTCCATACTGTTTTCCATACAGACTGTACTAATTTGCAATCCCACCAACAGTGGAATATGTAAGTGTTCCTTTCTCTCTGCACCCATGTCAGCATCTATTGTTTTTGGACTTTTTAATGAAAGTCATTCTAACAGGGTAAGGTGATATCTCATTGTGGTTTTAATTTGCGTTTCCCTAATGATTAGTGATGTTGAGAATTTTTCTGCACTTCATTTGGAAGCAGAAAAGAGCCCAAATAGCCAAAGCAATCATAAGCAAAAAGAACAAATCTAGAGGCATCATGCTACCAGACTTCAAACTATACTACAAGGCTATAGTAACCAAAACAGAATGGTATTGGACATAGAGACACAGACCAATGAAACAGAACAGAGAACCCAGATATAAAACCATCCACATACAGCCAACTGATCTTTGAAAAAGCAGACAACAATGCACACTGGGGAAATGAAGTCCTATTCAGTAAATGCTGCTGGGACAACTGGATAGCCACATGCGGAAGAATGAAACAGGACTCCTATCTCTTACCACTCACAAAAATTAATTCAAGATGGATAAAATTCTGCTACATATTAAGGCATGAAACCATAAGAATTCTAGATGAAAATGTAGGAAAAACTCTTCTAGATATTGGCCTAGGCAAAGAATTTATGACTAAGACCCCAAAGACAATTACAGCAACAGCAAAAATAAATAAATGGGCTTGATTAAATTAAAAAGCTTCTGCACAGCTAAGGAAATAATCAGAGCAAATAGACAACTTACAGAATGGGAGAAAATATTCACAAACTATACATTCAACAAAGGACTGATATCTAGAATCTGCAAGGAATTCAAACAAATCATCAAGAAAAAAAAAACTCCATCAAAAAGCAGACAAAAGACATGAACAGAAGTTTTGCAAAGAAGATAGACAAATTGCCAACGAACACATGAAAGTAGCTTAGATTTTAAAGCTAAGTAATAAACAGGTGGGGAGAAGACACAAGTGTGAAAAACTAATGTCCATATATCCATTCATTCATGCATACGACAAGCATTACTAAGTTTTTGCTATTCACTAGAAATGATACCATAGCATGGGAATACAGTGGTAAAAAAAAAAAAAAAAAAAAAAAAGCCAAGTTCATGACAGCTTGATACCTATATTCTAGTCTATGTCATATACTACCACCCCAAACAAAGACACCATTATCTCTCTCCCAAGTTGATACTCTGTTATCATCTCCTTGATTCTAGCAGCCAGACTCGTTCTGTTACAAATACAGGTCAGATCATGGCATTGCTGCTCAAAAAATCCCCCAACGGTTTCTCACCCACTTTGAGTAAAAGCCAAAGTCCTTACACCACAAGGCCTACATGATCTAGCTCCCTTACTTCTTAGTGAAAGTACATAATAATAATTAAAATATATTATAATGTTATATAGACTGAAAAAGTTAAACAGAGTAATATGTAGCAGAATTTATCTTTCCACTGAGCAATATTAAGTACTTAGTTATGTGCAGATTACTGATGCTAGCTCTTTAGACTCCTAGTATGAGAACAGTTACGACTGAACAGTAAGTAGAGGCATGGCTTAAATAACCATGATTTCCTTTCACACGAGCATTCACATATTTAATGGAAATAGGTAAGTATATGTACTTTCATTATCTTTGCTACACCATTGTCCTATCTATCCATTAAGAAAATGAGCCAGAAAGCACAGCAGAAAAAAAATTAGTTGAAAATAGCAGATCTGGGCAAGGTTGAATTAAAGCTCTTTAATCCTTTCCCTTGGAATTTCTCTGAGTTCAGAGACAGTCTCAGTAATAAAATAATTCAATGCCTTATAAATCACATATAAACCAATGTCTTATAAAATATTGTTTTATTTTGCAAATCAATGGAAAGATTCCAACTATACCTTTTCCATCATATCCAAAAGAGGAGCAAAAAGGGGTTTCACTTTATTTCTTTCCAAATACAGAGCCAGATATTAAATGCTAGAGATAATTTTCAGCTAACCGACAGGAAGATTTGGGATTTTAATATTTTATGTCTTCCCATGTAACTTTTGGCAGAACAGATTACACTACTAGGATTTCCAAACAATATACTAAAAATCATTCTCAATTCCTTGAGGGAAAATAGTTCATACTATTTGCCAGGATTGTATTCCAAACCTTTAACAAAAATAGTATAGTTATACTGTAGACTATGGAAAATATCTATTGAATGAATTAATAAACAAATGGATACATATAAGTCTTTGTGGTATATTTCTTAGTAGAAAGAAAATGGAAGAACCAGGACCATATAGCACCTGCATTTGGGATAGGAACTTCTCTTTCTTCAGAATTCCTTTCTGTTACATGTGTTTAATGTGTGCTTTAGATCCCATGCAGCAGCAGGGGTAGCAGAAAAAGAATGGGTTTCGTGGTCACATAATCCTGAGTTTCTGTTGTGGCATCCTGCTAACTAGCTAAGTAAGGGACTTTACGTAAGTTACTTGAGGTTCTCAGTTTTGTCATCTGTAAAATCAGACTACCTGCCTTACAGAAAGAAACTTAGGAAGGATTAAAGGAGTTGATGTATGTACAGATCTCAGAGCCTTTGCATGTGCTGTTCTCTCTTATCAGAATACTCTTCTCCCAACACTTCTCTTTGCTGTTTCCTTCTCAATATTCAGGTTTCAACACAAATAATTGCTTCTAAGAGATGCCATTACCTATCTCCCAGGGTGCCCCTCCTGATCCATCTTTATCACATCACTCTTTCAAAATTTTCTCCATAGCACTTACTATTATCTGAAATTACAGTCATGTGCCACATAATGACATTTTAGTCAATGACAAGCTACATATATGAGGTGTCCTCATGAGATTATAATACAGTATTTTTACTGTACCTTTTCTGTTTAAATACACAAATATTTACCCTTTTGTTACAACTGCCTACAGTATTCAATACAGTAACATGCTGTACAGGTTTGTAATGTAGGAGCAATAGGCTACACAACACAGCCTAGGTATATAGTAGGCTGTACCATCTAGGTTTGTGTAAGTACACACCATGATGTTCACACAATGACAAAATCACCTAGCAATGCATTTCTCAGAACATAGCCCCATTGTTAAGTGACATGCGTTGCATCTTGTTTCCCTGATTATGGTCTGCCTCTTCTACTAGACTGTAACCCCTTTGAAACCACAACTTTCATCTACCTAGTTCACTACTCCATCCCCAGCCGTGGTAAGTAAATGAACTGAAGGAATGAATGACAATTTCTAGTTCAAAACTGTTATTCAATAAATGTTAGTTTTCCCTCTCTTCCTGAGGGCATGGCCTATATTTAACACGGCTCAGAGACTATTGCAAGTGATCAATATACAATATGGGAAAATATAGGAAAAACTTCTGTTCTGCAAGAACCTGTAGATTTATTCCTAAAAACTTGCTCTTTGACATATTTTATTAACTTTGATTTACACAAACCTATATATGTGGTTATTTTTAGTTCACAAAATATGTTTTCTTTTGAATGTGAACAAATCTGGTATTCCCAACCACAAATTCTATATGAATTTGGGTGGTAACTCTATATTTGAGTTTATAAATAAGCAATGTTTTCAGCCAAAAATTTACCTTAGACTGGTCTGACTTTGCTTCTTTGTCTTTGTTTATTGTGTCAAACTAGTCATCACTAGTTTGCTTTTCCCTTATTTTTTGTGAAGGACAGTGGTCAGGAAAAAAAGGAATTGATTCTGGACTTGATGAAACAGCCCAAGAGGTGAATGAGACAGCGTCATTAACCTACACAACCTCTTTCTAGCCTCTTCACTGATAACAAGAGTTTTCGGAACAAGGAACTTGTATGTTCTGTGCAGCTCAAATAAAATAAACAAGCTGAACATCAGATGACAAAGAATAGAAATAAAAAGGAGTTGACAGAAATATAAACTCTCGTTTATGGAAATTTTGCTTGTTCTACAACACCACATTTCAAAAGATGTAGATCCTGTTGCTCCACAATTCAAAGAGTTTGTTCTACAGCACAAAACTCCGATTTATAAATTACTGTAAGTCATTTCACTGCATATAAATGTTTTACTTACATCCAGTAGTACAAAGTACTTGTGGTATTACTTCAAAAAATTACAGTAAAATACATATTTTTTATAAAGTTGATAACTAATGCCCACATAAAGAACAAGAAATAACACCTATAATCCTAGCACTTTGGAAGGCCAAGGCAGGAGTATCTCTTGAAGCCAGGAGTTTGAGATCAGCCTGAGCAACATAGTGAGACCTCATCTCTACAAAAAATAGAAAAACTGGCTGGGCGTGGTGGTGCACTTCTGCAGTCCCAGCTACTAGGGAGGCTGAGGCAGGGAGATTGCTTGAGCCAGGAGTTTGAGGTTGCAGTGAGCTATTCTGATGCCACTGCATTCTAGCTTGGGCAACAGGGTGAGACCCTGTCTCAAAACAAAAACAACAACAAAAAAACACAAACAGGTCTAATCATAATGAGGGTGGGATGAATCCAACACAAGATTTTTTGAAAGGTCTTGGTTTTTACATGATCACGTACTCTCCAGCCAAAATTATAGTTAGTCCTTTTATTCTCCAGCTATCCAGATAAATCCAAAGTTGTTTTACAACTCTTAGAGTCCTGAATTGCACAGAATCAAAAAAAGAAAAACAAAAACCTATAAATGTATATCAAATTCATGATCTTTTCAAAGAGGATCAGTTGTTAGTTAATATAGAACTGTTTTAGGACATGAATTGCCATTTCCTGGGAGGGGGACTATGTAGAAATTTAGAAAAGAGCCAACCATTATTTGCACAAAATTTCCAAACCATGTCAGGTTCACAAGAGCATTATCTATGGTGCAGATTTCCTCATCTTGAACCTTGGTTCTGCCACTTACTAGATGTGTGACTGGAAAAGTTACTTAATTTTTTTGTTCTTCAATATGTTCATCTGTAAAATGTGCATAATATAGAATTACACCCACTTCATAGGATTGTCCCCAGTCGTTCCTGTGAGAATTAAATAAATTAATCATGGAAAGGTCATAGAACAGCATCTGACCTGCAGTAAAATTCATGATTTGTATTTAATGATGATAATAAGCTTCTTCAATTCTGGAACCAGAGTCATCAAAGGTAATGGATGGAAGAAACCTCAGTTCTAATCCTTCGTTCTGCAGTGATTGCTATGGTTGACTCGAGCACAGTGTTCCTGTGAGTCATTCCTCCCAGCTGAGCAGAGAAGTCTGGCTGCAGTAGGAGAGAAAAGGCCAACAGACAAAAAGAATTAGATAAAGACAGGGATACACAATTCTGAGAGCCAGTTCTAGAACCCTAAGGTTCTAGGAAGGGCTTAGATTTTTATAGCTGTTTCTTTGACCTTCCAATAAATTCCTTTTTGTTTTATTTTATTTGTACTTAAGTTGGGGTTGTTTTCTGCTACTTGCAACTAACAGACTCTCACTGGAAGGTGGGACTAAGTTAACAACACCTGGATGAAGCAGGTGCAAAGGACACACACTTACTTAAGCCTTGCATTTCCATGAGGCCTTTTCCTGAGGATCCTCTGGCATTGGCGCAGACAGAAAGATGGCATTGGATGAACTCAGAAGGTGAAATACGGAAGGAAGAAACCACAGAAAAAGAAATAGGTAGTCAGTGGCTCTGGGATAAAGAAATGCCTTTTTTTTTTTTACCCCTGTGTGGAACTTCGGAATTCTGAAAATAATTCCGAGGAGGGGATTCCAAAATATTTAGAACACAGAATAATCATTTTAATAAAGGTAGACCCGTACAGGTACTATTTTGGATACTTATATATATAACAACTGCTTACTAAGAAAATCAGTGTAATGAATCATTTAAAATGCTCCGAGAGGAAAATTTGGAGTTTTGATGCAGTTGCAATCTACTCTTTTAGAATAAAGTTCAAGACTTATGGCTGAGATTATTATTCTTTTATATTTGTGGGACTTCGAATCACATAATTTAATGATATATAGCACCATCTGAGGCCAATGTCTAAAAATGTCTGAGTTCTCAATCGATGAACCAAAAAATAGTACATGAACTGATAATGAAAAGGTGAGAGTAAGTTCATGTATTATCAAAATAAAATATTTAACATCATGGAGGTGAGCTAAATTTCCAGTTCTAATGATACAGCAGCATAAGAAAGCAGACACAGTTGCTATTTAACCCACCAACTGGTATCTAATATCAACTATAATTACCAATCAATTAATACTTTTAAAAATACAGCAAAATAGGAATCGGTTTCCCCAAAGTGCATTGGTGGCTGACTTAAAAAGTAACTATAAATTCTCCTCTTTACATTCAAGCTCTCTGGTAGGGCCCTCTCATGGTCACTCTGGACTTGTCTAATGTGATGCACTTTGTTCAACATAAGAGTAGCAAACATAAAACAAGGAGAAACTTGAAAACTGCTTGTATGTTGTGGTTTGCCCTCTCTTGCTGCTCTTGGTGCCACATGTGAAAAAGCCCAGGCTAGCATGGTGGACACATATAGTCCAGGCATCCTGACAGCCCTATTCAACAGCAGGTCAACTCTCTTTTGCTTTTGCATACAAAATGGCTTAGCTGAACTTGTAAATCTAGCTGAGGCCAGTAGAAAAATCACCCAGCTGAGGCCTGCCCAAACTGCTAATGCACAGAGTCAGGAGGTAAATAAACAGTTGTTATTTTAACTACTATGCATATTGATATTCTCTTTATGTTGTTATCTATAAGAGTGAAAACAAAATATTGATTATGAATGTAAAAGTCTATACAATTGCTCAGTAAAGATTATAACTTTTTTATTATATGAAATCATGCATGGGCTAAATCATTGCAACTTAATCATCTTTTCCAGAAAGCACAAGAACTTTCTCATTAAGTATAAAATTTTTCTGTTTTAATTGGCAAGGTGGATAACATAAATGAAAAATTACGTACCCATAGATGCGTGAGTTGACTGTATGTTTTTTCAGGGTCAGAACACCACTATGGGAAGATGGCATCCAATAATGGCCCTGCTTATTAACGTGGATAAAAAAGCATTCTTCCTTCAACACCAGTAACACTAAAGCAAAAAACCATGGTCACATTTAAGCAATATAAAATCATTATAAAAACAAACGAGAACAAAATAGATGCTACATTTTTACCATTATTTGATACATCTAGATTTGGAATGAGAAAAATTTGGGTATAAGGGTCCACCATTTAAGAAAGTGTCAATGTAACATCACATATGCAAATTCAAACTAAACTTCAGTGACTTAGAGCTCCAACACATCTTTAGAGAGCGTTTGTGAAATTGACTGCCTGAGGAATTTATCAACATAATTGTAAGACAAAGGATACCGTTTTGAACAAGAGTAAATGGCAAGACAGAAATGAGTTGCAATTGTAGAATTGCTTATGTTGCAAAGAAGAATGACTTTTTATCTTTAGCTTCAATCTCCTTTCCATAAACAAGTATCTTGATTTTCTTATATACATTGGTATGTGATATTTAATTTTAAATAATATTGGACATTCACTGGTGATGCTTGTCAAATGTTTTATAGCATTGTGAAACACAAAACTGTTACTGTAACTATCAAAAATACAAAGTAGAGAATTTTGTTTGTATAGCTACTACACACATAAACACATGTGCATGCACACATACATGCACACACACATGTATTTCTAAGTAAATGTTTATTTAGAACACTAGTTATTTCTAAATGTTTATAAATAATACATATATACTTACAGATTTCTAAATAAATTTTTAAAAGGAATATTCAAAGCATTAATAATACAATTATTTCTTTAAATTAAATTTCTATTATAGGAAATCTTATGTTATTTTTAACTAGAGAGATGTTCTTTTTGGTAAACATTCCAGCATATATTTCTGAAAAAATCGTATTTGAAAAATTAATCAAAATATCATTATCATGCCTAAAAATAACAATAATCCTTTAATATCAACTTGCCAGTGTTTAAATTTTCTATAATGACTCACACATATTTTTTTAAAGTTGATTTGCTCATATCAGTACCCAAACTCCACATGTTGGTTGATCTAAATCTTTTTGTTTGTTTTTGTTTTTGTTTTTTATTTCAGAATATTACAGGGGTACAAATGTTTAGGTTACATATATTGCCTTTGCCCCGCCTGAGTCACAGTTACAAGTATGTCCATCCCCCAGACAGTGCAGACTATCTATACCCATTCCCTCCTCCCCCCTCCCACCTGCCCGATCTAAATCTTGAGTCTCTTCTAATTCATAGCTTCCCTCCTATTTTTCTTTTAGGAAGGCATTCTACTAGAAAAACATATTGGCCTCTGAGCATTAAGGTAGTTGAAGCTCAGGTAAAAGAATAGAAATTGAAAATCCATAGAATGTTGCTAGACTTAAATTTGACTAGAGTTCTATATTTAATGAATGTAAAATTATTCTAGTTTGGCCCCCTTAGGCATCTATTTATTCATATCCATTCATGCTCTCAGTCAAAAACTATTTCTTGAACATTTGGTATGTTTATATGCTGGACATTTGTCAATATGACAGACTCAATTCTTTTTTTTTTTCACAACGATCATGTTATTTATTTATTTATTTATTTATTTATTTATTTATTTTTTGAGACAGAGTCTCACTCTGTTGCCAGAGTAGAGTGCTGTGGCATCAGCCTAGCTCACAGCAGCTTCAAACTCCTGGGCTCGAGCAATCCTACTGCCTCAGCCTCCCGAGTGGCTGGGACTACAGACATGCTCCTCCATGCCTGGCTAATTTTTTCTATATAGATTTTTAATTGCCCAAATAATTTCTTTCTATTTTTAGTAGAGACAGGGGTCTCGCTCTTGCTCAGGCTGGTCTCGAACTCCTGACCTTGAGCGATCCACCCGCCTCGGCCTCCCAGAGTGCTAGGATTACAGGTGTGAGCCACCGCGCCCGGCCGATCATGTTATGTTAATAACAGATAGAAGGACATATACAACTGAATTAGGATGATAAACAACCAAAACAGCATACTGGATAATAAGCAGAAAACAAATTGGGACTGGGCATGGCAGAGACAGAGATGTGAAAGCATATATGGAAACTGAATATCACAGATCCAGGATGAGATGGGTAAGTACTCATAAATCAATCAAAAGGTTTTGGTCTTCCCAAAAGACACTAACGTTCAGTTGAAATTAGTGGTCACCGATTTAGCCTAGGTATGCCACATGAACAAACATGCATCATTGTATCATTCCCTTGATTGTTCTGTGAAACTGAATAAAGTTACATTTCCTAATTAACAGGTTGCAACCAAAATGTCCTGTGGGTGAACAAAAGGAGAAATTTGGATAGGAGATATGTTGGCCTCTTACAATGTAGAGCTGATTCTGACAGACACAATTCTTGATTTCATGAAACTTACAGTCTAGTAAGGAATACAGACAAGTAAGCTGGAAACTTGTATGGTGTGATGATGGCTACAGGAAGAGAAAAATGTTTAATTTGAGGAGCACGATGTCGTGGAAGCCTTCCTGAATATATATCCCCTTATATCTCATCTTTTCATTACATATTAAGTTATGCATACTGTTATAGCATATGAAGAGTTTTGAGTACTTAGCAAATAACTATTGATTGATCCAGTTATTATATTTTTGTGGGAGCAATAAGAAAATTAGGAAAATAAAGCCACACATACATACCTATATTTATTATTAATACACTAGAATGTTTCTGATTGTTATAAAAAATGGCATATTCCTATATTGATGTGCCCATGGATGTTGTTCCTGTTCATAGATCTTTCTTATGAGAGCAGCTATAAAAGGATTGTTTCTTAATAAAGTTGAAGCAATACGTGACTTACATTCTTAAGGTAACCTACTTTACTGTGTTGGCTATAACTGATTGAAGCAGCAATTGGCATCTGAGTCAAAGGAAAATATTTACGGGTTATATTGAGTGAGTGCTAGTATGGCAGAGTGAAGGCCTGCCTATTGTGTGTGTTGCGAGTGGGGAGCAGGAGTGATCCAATGAGAACTTCTATGGGTTTGAGTGTGGGAAGGAGGTAGAAGACCAAAAAGAAGGTAAATATTTTGAACTAAGGTTCTATCCCA
Organism: Indri indri; assembly: GCA_004363605.1. Lineage (NCBI taxonomy): Eukaryota > Metazoa > Chordata > Mammalia > Primates > Indriidae > Indri > Indri indri. Next base: position 77,874 of record RJWJ010002330.1, read on the forward strand.
AGTCTCACTTCTTCATGCAGTTTTGCTATACATTCTAGTCCTGTAAGCACTGGGCCCCACAATAAGAGACTATGTGGATAGGAATACAATAGCTTCTCCTAACTCATGTGGCTTGCATCAATAAAAAGCCCAACTAATGCAATTATAAATAATGTACCATATGTAATATTAATTTTAGAACATCAAATTGAAACATCACTATATTTGGATGACAACATGCTCATTAACTGTAATAATTAGCAAGGATACAAAAAAGTGACCCAAATCCATGTCTTTTCAAGTTAAAAAAGGAAATTCCGTTTTAATAATGTAAAAAACTATTTTAAAGCACTCCTGCCAATGGCAAACAATGATTCAATTATCCAATACTATTTAACATCATATAAAAATTATGATACAAGTTAATAAAATCATTTGGCGCATAGTCTGAGTCACACTTAATAAGTGGTACACAACCCTTTCATTGTGTTCATCAGATAATTTTCATAGGTATTTTCTTTTCTCATTTGAACTTGGTGGGTTCTCTTGCCTATGTTCACATAGCATTTTAATGGCATAGCCACAACTTGAATTCAGGTCTTTTGACTCCAGCTTGAGTGTTCTATATTTTACAGGTGTCTACAACTTTAGACAAAAGCCAGTGTATCAGAATTTAGTGTATAGCATAAAGTTGGTTTATTTGTATTTTATTCAATCTCTTTCTCTCTTATTTATTAGAGGGAAGTTATTTCAATAATTACAAAATAGAGTTATAAATTAGAACATTTTAAGGCTAATTTTGATCATGGTTAATTCATCCTTACCAAATATTAATCCCAAATTAACAAACCCTTAAGAAATATGAAGGCCCAATTTGATCAGAATTTTCTTCTTAGATGTTTGCTAATTATTTCTCATAATAAGCTAGTTTTCTTCAGAAAACTCTACCATTATATCAATTTGATAAGAATTTGTTCCTAACAAAGGAAGACTGGATTAGGAAGAAAGTAAAATTAAACCAATCTCTTACATTTTAATGATAAATATTTAACTGGGAATTTATTTAAAAAATAGCAGAGTATATCTAGAGATTCATAGATTACATGTTAACAAACTTAATGATCTTCCAAACTGAATTATTTATCTTTTGAGACTAAGAAAATCTCACCGGAGACTTTTCACAGATAAAATTCCATAGACTTTTTCATAGATTAAAAAAAAAGAGGAAAAATTAACACAAACATCCACTATAATATCAAACATTATAAAACAGAAAAGACCCATAGTCTATCAACTTTCTAACTACACAGAATTCAAATATATCAAAGCTAGATGGCAAGTCATGTAACTCAAAACCATTTGGAGAGTTGCAGAAACCTCTAAATTCATTTCAGCTAAAATGCATGACTATTTTAAAAAATCACCTTCTATGTCACTCACACAACATTACAAATACGATTGCTTTGCTTTCTTTCCTTAGCAAGTAACCTGCTCCGTAGCACAGCTGTTAAAGAATGGCTGATTTTCTAGTGGCAAGATATGAGGGAAACAAGAATTTCCTATTAACAGAAGCTATTTGGAACAATTTTGTGACTCCAAATACATAAATTCTGTGTTTATTAAAACTGTTTATAAATTCCAGGTTTGACTAGTATTTCAACTGGAAAGAAAAAGAAAAAATATAAAGGTTTCTACGTACTCTTAATTATGGGGAATGGAACGCAGTTATGATTATCTGATTCAAGTTTCCACTGATCACATTTTCAAACTGCTCAGTAACAAAAATAAGCAAATGTATTTGCTTAAAGCTAACCACGTTCAAAGAATGCCTTTCAAAAAGCAATGAAAAAAATCATTAACATCTGTGACATTATGAAGCTAAATAAAATAGTACAAAGTTCCTGTTAGACTAGCAACTGGAAAAGATGTCCAAGACTGCCACCTTCAGTGAAATTTAGGATAATGCATTTTGAAAACAAAACCAGCAAAAAGGAGTTGAAAGTGGCCCATCACAGTTATCTCAACTAAAGAATTAATATTCAATTTTCATGATACAAATGAAGAAATCAGCATGGTCTTTCAACCCAGAGCATATCAGTATTCTGTATGCGTGCCTCCTGAATGAGACATTATTTTAATGGAGAAAGAGATTATTAGATCATTGATATATGAAGAAATATTTCCTCTTTTTTTCTCCCTTTTTGGTTGGCCCTTTCTCTGTATTCAGTCTTCCTACTTCCTTCCTTTTTTTCCTAGCGATACTCCTAAAGTTCTCATGCTCATCATTCCCCAAAATGCTTGTGTTTATATGTAGGCAGGCAGAGTGGGGTGTGTGTGAGGGATATAATTGGGGGGTTGGAAAGAACACACATAGATATTAATAATATGATATTAAAATAGTAATGAGTGATTAGCTTCAATGTGTTACTTTTCCCTGCATTCCAAGAGGAACAAAATCTTATGACCAAGACAGATTTCTAGGTGAGGCTAATCAAAAATTACTGATTTAGATAGGGAGGTCTTCCCCACCCATGGCTTTCCCCAGCCCAGGGCCTGCTTACACTCTGGGGCCAGAAGACGCAATACATGTAGCATATACCCAATAGATCATTTAGAGTTCAGATTCCAGGTCAGGCTTGGATTCTTCATCTGAATTTGATTCCTTCACCAGATCTTTAGGGTGATAGGTTGGTTGTAAAGGAAACTGTAAAAATTACAACAATACTTATTGAGAAAGACTGACATGGTACCTGCTACATCTCATGAGAACATTTCTCCTGAGAAGACTACATCCCACCTCTTGGCTTCAAAACCATTCAGGCCAAATGTTTCAGGGAGACTCCTGAAACTCTTCTGTTCCTGGTTGAGAGCACCCTTCTCTCTGGTTCCTGCACCACTTACCTTAGGATTTAACAGGAGGTGGAGGGACTGTGTCACACAGCCATTTACAGCATCTTCTGGTTTTAACCGAAACCTGGCTATCTTCTCTCAAATAATGATTTTTCTTCACATCCCACTTACCATAGGGTCTGTGTGTGGATCTGTGCTCTCCTTGCTCCTCATTATATGTAGCAGAACGTTGTTCTTACTTTCTAAGAGTAACCTCAGCTCCTTTGAAACATAGGCCATCAGATTATACCAGGAGTCGTTACAGTGCCCTGGTCAAGAGGGCAGGTTCTGGAGCCACATTTCCTAAGTTTGTGAACTTTTTCAATTCCCTGTTCTTAACTTTCCTCATCAATAAAATGGGGACCATAATATAATAGTATTTCCCTCGTGGAGTTGTTTTGAGGTTTAAATAAATTAATCCATGTTCAACACTTAGACTAGTGCCTGTCACATAGCAAGCACTCCATAAATGTTGGCCACTGTCACCACCTGTTTCTCAAGCACATGGTAGCTTTATTGTTCAATTTCTGTTTGCGCCCCTTTATTCTGCTTGGAATGCTGTTTGAAGTTTCTCCACAGAGCTCCGTAAGTATAATCTCAAATGCCAATTTTCTCATGAAATATTATTTGTCCCTGCAGCAAGATGTGACTTCTATTTCCATGTAAACACCCTAGCTCTTATACTCCTCTTCAGTGATAATCATATTAGACTCTTCATCGATTAGCCCCCAGTTGGAAGGTGAGTTCCTCTTGTCTAGGACAGGACACTGTGTTTTTTGTGATATCATTTTTTTCACATGAGATGCCCTAAAATGGTCATTGGATTTAATTACAAATATTATGATGCAGCATATTAAAATATAATATTAGAAGTCCATATTCCAAACACTTAACTGTTCCCATATAAACTATTTTCAGGAACTTTCCCTTTTAGTCTTTCAAAGCAAAAGTAACAACCCTAACTTCCTTATCTATAAACAGAAAGACTACACATAGTACACGTCTATTATAATTAAGACAAGGTTCCCAGGTAGGTAATGGCAGAGGAACTTTTATCATATTTATTCTCCTGTAGATTAACTAATATAAAAAAGAAAAAAATCTATTTGAAAGAACTGAAGAGCAAACAAAAGAAGGGAGTAACTGGATTGTCTTACTTGAAAGATCTCACTGGGTGAGATCCATGTTTACATAACTTTTCCTCAGAGGGCACACCCTAGTCAGAAAGCTGCAATATGACTGGTTTTAGAAGAGGAAGGAATTTAGGACTGCCGGAGTGGCTGTAAATTAAGAGGGGGAATCCCAGAAAAGACGGAGTCACAGAAAAAGAGGAATCCCCAAATCTGTGTATAAGTCCTTGGCTGACCTCTGAGCTGCGTAAGAGCAAAGGAAACTCCAAGAAGTCCATTGGAAAGTAAGGGCTGGAAGTCTGAAAACACAGAGCAGATATCACTTCTTTTCACTACAAAGAACCAAAGTTTGAGGTTTTAGTCCTGCTAAATTAGATGTGCTCAGCACATACTCTGCACTTTCTCCAGACTTAGCCTAACAAAGAAACCCCCGCCCCCTCAAGTTCAAGGTGATCAGCCACTAATTTAACTACCTTGTATTATGAAAATAAGGGAAGATTATATACACACCCAGGCTAGAGATGGGTACTCATCACAAGTTCTTAAAAATATTCAGTTCTATTATTTCAAGAAGACCAATTAGGATTAGGTGAGTGGTAGATAGGAGAAAATGGCTAGTAGTACAGTGCGAGGGATAGAAAAAGCTGCTGGCACTCCATTTAGAATAAGAGAATGTGTTAAGTAGACTCAATAAATTATAAAACACTATCAAACATGAATTTATTTACAAACAAAATAAAAACATGATATTTGAACAAACTCTTTACAAAGCAAAAAATCTGCCTTTTATTCTTATAAAGAATAGGTATACTGGAAAAGCAGTTTTAAATGACATGAACTCAATATCATTTTAGAAGTCAAATACACATTTCCATTTTAAAGAACAAAATATAAAACTTAAAAGCATGTAGAACATATATTCATAGATTTTTTAAAATGAAGGTATTCCAGAAAGAATTTTTTACAAATCCAAAGTATGTCATGTTTAACTAACATTTGTTTCCAAATGGGAGTCTCTTTTGAGAAATCAAATATTAATTTTCAAACAACTCCATTTGGAGTTCAAATATCTCCATTTGGTAGCTGGAGTCATTCTAATTTAAAAAAAGAAAGTCTTTATTTCAATGTAAATTAATATGGCTGAAGACTCCAGTCCTGAGTTGTTTTGTTTTTTTCCTCCCTTAAATTCATATGTATACATGCATATTAATTTGAGGCATGGTGATAAAAACACAAATGGCGGATGGAAGACTATCTGTCTCTGGAATAGCCAAAATTAGTGTGGACCTCATTTTTCTGACCTACACAAATAGGAAGTATAATCACAGTCTCTATGACAACTTTTCTTTCTAAAATGCCACAACTTTGAAGGTAGACTTGTGCCCTTCCTCCCCAAATCGAGAGTTAAGAATATGGATTCTGGAGTCAGGCTGCCTAGGTATGAATCTCAGCTCAGCCAGTTATTTTGCAATTTCTCTATAATAAATCTCTCTATACTAAGTTTCCTCACGTGTAGAGTAAGATTAATAACAGTACTGATTCCAGAGTTGTTATGAGAATTAAGTGAGATAATGTGGGTAAAGCACTTATAACAGTGGCTGATACAATGTTATACAAGTTTTCGAATCTGTCACCATCATTCATTGTTTGTGGGAAAAGATCCTGACTATGCCATATGAAGTAAACAATGTCATATTGGAAGATATATTAGGTTAAATCAGCTACTGTATGATATTACAAAACAAAAAAGTAAATTTTTACAGTTACCTTAGTTTTATACAATTCTGGAAACATTTCTGGAATATTATAATGTTATTTATTATAATAAACAGATATACATGACTATACATTTTTGTGGTTCAAAACAATACAAAACAATAAAAAAGTTTATTTGGACTAATAAAGTTGAATGACAAAAACACCTGGAAATGGAGCACAGTATCTCCACCTAGTGGACATTACATTAAAATTTTCATAGATAGTGTTCATCCTTATTTATCACTAGGGGAAAAACCTTTTCAAATAAAAGCACATTTTTTTCCCACTAATATAAGAGAGACAAAAAAATAGAAAATAAATTAAATACTGTATTACCAATACTACCAAACATTACAGCTAAAATACCTCTTACTAACTTGCGTATCTCAAATTCTCAAACTTTTTTTCTAAACCAGGGTAACAGTTAAAAGTACGGTTTTTGTTTAGAAATTTAAAATATCAAAGACAATATGGAAGTCACCATAAATACCTGATCATTACTTACCAATTAATGTATTATAAAACATATTAGCTGTAACAAACATGCATTTAAAAATCACAGGGTTGTGAGACATGTTCAAGAGACATTTTATTCTATCTACTTGCTATATGAATCTCTTCTGAAGCATTTCTGATAAACAGAAATCTTACATCTAATGAATGGGAAACTTAATTTTTCTGGGTCTATCCCCTGCAAAAACTAAACAACTAGAAAATGTATGGTTTTCATCAGTTAAAATCTACCTGTTGACCCTGATTTACATTTCAGGCAATACAGAATATGTTCAATCTTACTCTCAAATAATTATTCTTCAGCAGAGCTACAGAATATATGCTTTTCCAAGTTAAACATCCCATATTGTTTTAGCCATTTACCTTGCAACAACACTGTAAGCACTAATCATGTTGTTATGCTCCTTTAAACAGTTTCTAGAATTTTAAAAAATGACTACATCCAATATAAAAATAATATGAGATGAATGATTTGGCTAGTGTAAAGACAGATTATTACCTCTCTCCATATTCCACTTCTTTTAATAAATAACTTTCACAGTGAGGCAGAGTATGATAGTCAAAAATTCATAGGCGTGGGAATCAGACCTATCTTTGTTCACTCAGTGACAGTCTAGACTGGACAAGTCACCTGATCTGCCCGACCATTAGTTTCTCCAGCAGTCAACTAGAAATCAGCATCTACCTCACAGGAATATGAGTAGGATCAAATGAGGCAATATTTGTAAACCAGCCAGTATGACACCTGAAACATTATAGGTGTTCAATAAATAATAGAAACTATTATTACTTTCCCTCCCCTTCTTCATCTTGTATGTGCAATACACATACATGTATGGTTCAAGTAAACTAAACTGATCAAGTTTCAGTGTGAAAAATCAATACAATGTTTAATATTTTTCTTATTGGAAAAATGCCATATCTTCTTTTAGTCTGATGGTGATGGACTGAGCTAAAGTTAAATTAACACTAAATTCATCAAAAGCTTATTTTTTTAAAAAGCACAATATAAAGATATTATTGGATTACTTCTCTGTAACAAAATTTCTTACCTTAGAAATAATTTTCAAATCTTAAAGAATTTTTGGATATATGTTAAAAAATGTATCATCAATCTATCCATTTTTATTAATTTTCTCAACAAGTTTTAGTGTATTGGAAATGTTTGTCACCAACATGTGAACACATAAGAAAAATTCTCAGTAAAAGATAACTATATTATTTCTAGAGTGGTAAAATGTAGCCTGAATAAAGCAATACAAAATATTTGTAATTGGTTGAAATTTCTTTTCCCTTTAAAGTATCAGGAATTCTACTGTTATTATAATTTAATGGTTGAAAGTTACTTATTTTAAACAAACAATAATAATTTTAAAATCATAGCCTATTATAAAAACAACAGATAACATATTTACAAGTAAATACATGTATAAGCATTAAATGCTAAAGCAAATAAAACTTTTTAACACTAGGTAAGGAAATTAGATGGAAAAAAGGGTTAAGATGACTCTCATTATAAAATATTATTTATTTGCTAAAATCAGCTATGGTTACATAACATATTTTTCTTGGATATTCACTTCACTCTATACTAAGAACTTCATTTGGTGAACTTCATTTGTTTATTCAATATTTACCATATGACATATTTATAAACTTTATGAACAGATGGCAGGGAATAAGTCCTTTCTGAAATAAGGCTAGACCCATGCCAGACACTGACTAGAGTTAGGACAAATACTATTCTCATTTGAAATGAGGACCAAAGACTAAACCACTTACCTTACCGATTCCAGAGCCACGAACAAACATAAAAATCCTAACCCCCACGTTAAATGTTTTTTCTAAAAAGTCCATGGTTCCCAAGTCATATTTAAATTTCCATTAGAAAATTTTTTTTCATATTTACATCATACTTCTTGTTTCACTTTTTAAAGAAATTCTAATTACTGCAAAGATAATAATTTCTAATCTAACAAACACGAATTAATTATTTATGTGAACATATATTTTATTTGAAAGTGGGTCCAAAATAACAGTCCACTATTTAGGGGGTATAAATAAAAATTGTGGATCCCTTCTACTCTCCTCTCTTCCAACAGTTATAAAGAAAATAACGTCAAGCCAAGTGTCAGTTAAGTTGAAAGCAGAAATATATTACATTAAGCTACTTATTTATTGGATATAAATTACATTAAGCTACTTATATTAAGCTATTTTATGATAGGCTAAGCACATTCCAGAAATAACTCTAAGACAAGAAAGAAAAGGCCAGACAGCTAAAATAATTTCCTTGCCAAAATGACATACTGTGTTTAAACTCAGGAACAATGTATTTCCAAACCATTTAAATATATAGTCAGATGCAGGTCAAAAGATTTCTGGCTATCCACTAAAAGAAAATATAAATGAGAGGAAACATACAGTACACTGGAAAAGTATTAATACAACCTAAAGATAATGTTCTATACCTATAAAATTTCATGTAAGACAGAATCAGCTCAAAATGATTTATTCCTGAACCTAAAACAATTTATGGACTAAATCTTTTTATGATATTCTCCAAAATAATCCTACTCACAGACTTTAGTAACGATAACTACAAATCTCCACAGGTTCTCTACAGGGCAATATATTTTTTTTATAATCACCTTTCAATAAAGAAATTCAGTTGTTTAATTTCTTAAAATTCGTGACAAAAATATCTACTTGACAACTCTTGAAAAAAAGTTCAAAACACAAATATAACTTAGAATGTTTCTACAAGGAAGGATCTAAAGACCTAGGAATGACTGGCTTTTTCAATTGTTTCAAGTGAATGATTTCACAAGGATGTTTGTTATAGTATCTGGAACACTAAAGGCAAAATGATTTGTTGTGCTGAGTTTGTGATCTCTTACATAATCATTTTATCTGTTATATATCTTGGAAAATTCATCAGCAAATGACGATCTTCGAACTGCCTAAAAAAAAAATTAACCAAGACATTTATCTTAAACTCAATAGTTACTGGTAAGCATTCCTGTTTTAAAGTAATAAATAGTGAAAAACAGCACCTTTTAATTCATAGCATTCTATTCTTAAAATGCCAAGTACTGTGTTTTATGTACTTTATGGAATATGTGGAATATTAACCTGTTTCTCTCTGAATGTGGATTTTCTCCAAGACATCTTTTACAACAGCAGGGACTCAACACTTAAAAATGAACTGGAATAGTGATCTCTCCAAAAAGTCATCTTCTTCAATTATGGGGTGGAATGTATTCCTCATTTTTTGTCAGGCTAGATCAGAATGGAAAGCTTTTTCCTCTCAGAAATAAGCCTAAACACAAAAGCCTTGCATTAGTAGTATCAGACAAGAAAGTTATTCTTCCTAAGCCACACATTTTTTTTTTCGATTTTGACTTCCTGGATTTAGTTCTCCATTACAGTCAATTCATGGTGAAAGCATAATTTCTTTAAGTTTGCTTTCCCATCTAATTAATAAAAAAAAGTCCGGGTAAAACACATTTGTCTTACAATAATTGTTATAACAAATGTCAATATACTTTCTAGGTACTGAATAGAGTATAACAAAAAAAATGCTCTGTACTTATTACTCGAAACTAGACTTGTAATTTTCAACTGCACACAATATTATATTTGCAAATGCAGAATACTTTGCAAACCCGCTCATTTAAAACCCAGAGAAAGCATAGTCCAATATTCAGGGGAAAGTAATTTGTTCACACTTATGGCTATTTTTAAATGTTTAGAAACATAAAATTAGGTTAAAAGATGAGTTCTATTCACAGCTGTTAGTGTACACGTCGAAGTTAACATGCCCAAATAATACTTTCCTGTAATAGAATGACAACTCAATGGACATATTCAAAATAGTAAACATAGAATCCAAAAACACAAAAAAAACTCTACTCTAGAACTTGTTCTCAAATCTACAAAATAAGGTTAGGTCAAATGATTTCTCAACTTTCTTTCGATTCTACCTTTTTTTTGGATAATGGAATAGAACACCAATTACCCATTAGTTGTACAATTATATTACCTCAGAAGTCAGGTTTTTTAACCTGTCAGTAAAAATACAATTTTATTTAAAAGATCTCAGCAAAGATTATCTCCTGATCCAGCAATCCCACTTCTGGGTATTTACCCACAAGATCTGAAATCTGTATGTCAAAGAGAGGTCTGCCTGCCCATGTTCGTTGCAGACTAGTCACAATAGCCAAGTTGTGGCTTAAGTGTCCATCAGTGGATGAATCAATAAAGAAAACATGGTATATATATACACAACAGAATACTATTAAGCCTTAAAAATGGAGGAAATTATCACTTGCAACAACATGGATGAACCTGAAAGACATTATGCTAAGTGAAATAAGTCCAACACAGAAAGACAAATACCGCATGTTTTCACTTATATTAATATGTGGAACCTAAAACGATTAAACTCAAAGAAGCAGAGAGTAGAATGGTGGTTACCAGAGGCCAGGGGGTGGGAGGAATGGAGAGATGATAAGCAAAGGGTACAAAGCCTCAGATATGAGGAATACTTTTGAAATCTATTGCACACAATGAATATAGCTAATAATTGAGCACTTTACATTTCACTATCACTGAGAGTAAATCTCAAATGTTCTTATCAAAAAAACCAAATATTGAGGTGATAGATTAGCTTGATTTAATCATTTCAGATTATATTCAAAAATCATAACATCACTTTGTACCCCACAAATATATACAACAATAATTTGTTGATCTAGAATGAAAATTTTTTTTCAAAGAAATGTCCTTTAATAACTTTAGTGGATTGAAAAGTGTCCCACAAAAAGATATGTCTACTCAGAACCTGTGAATGTGAACTTAACTGGAAAAGTGATCTTTGTAGATTTAATTAAGGATCTTCAGATGAGATCCTGGATTAGGGTGGGCCTTAAATGCAATGACATTGTCTATATAAAATAAAGAAGAGAAGAGAGAGGGGAAGGCCATGTGAAGACAGAGGCAGAGAGTAGAGTAATGTGTCCACAGCCAACAAACTTCAAGGATTGCAGATAACCACCAGAAGCTAGGAGAAAGGCATGGAACAGATTCTCCCTCCAGAAGGAACCAACCCTACCAACACTTTGATTTCAGATTTGTGGCCTCCACAACTATGAGAAAAAAATTTTTAAGCCACCAAATTTGTGGTCATTTGTTGTAGAAGCCCTGTGAAACTAATACAATAATGTACTTCAGAAAGAAAACCCCTGTAAAAGGCATTATAATCAACACAATTTATCTTTGGCCATCATAAATTTCACATTAGGAATTAGTGAAAGAGCTTCCTGATTTCTAAATTTTAAACAAAGAATAAGTTGATTCCTAGATAAGCATATATGAGACTATAATTTATAACATACTATGTGAGTCTATTCTGACATGATTGAATTATATTTACTGAAATGTAAAGCAACTTTTCAATTAGGAATATTACCTGATTATTTGTAAATATTTTTCCAATTCTTTGCTATTTCTTTTTGAAGAGAATAAATTAGTTCTAGTGAAGCATCCCAGTTTTCTTAAACTTGTATATACATTTCCAAGCTTTTCCAGTGGCCAGCAATATCGGAAAGATATCATGAAATAATTGTAAACAATTTTATTTTCCCATTATTCAGGCTTTTGAAGAAACCTTTCTCAGGTCTTTACCACTTAACTTCCTTGGATTTGTTATATATGTTTAAGACATATATAAAAAATCTAATGTGATCTGAGGATCCCTGTTGTGCCTAAAAGAAATTCCATAATTTTTACCTATTCAGTTGTTCATTGTGGAAATAGTCTAATTATTAAGTCTATTCTTAGAGTTCAAAATATCCCTGACATTACCACATAAACCTTTGAATATCCTGACTATTTGGCCACTGAAAAGTCTTGTTCAGAAATACATAAAAAGTTAGAGAATTAACAATTGCATAGCACGCCAGTTCACAAAGAAGTCTGAATGTGGTTGGCAGAGGTATGTTAAGCCTATAAATAACATAAGGTAAAACGAAGTAACGAAATTCTAGCAGTTTCTGAGGAACCGTAACAGTGAACAAGCATATGAAAAACATTAAATTCCAGAAAATTGATTTTGATTTCAATGAGTCAGCTATACTCCAGCCAGCAAATATATAGACCGGAACCAACAAATATTTCACAATTTCATACCTCTGAAAAACTCTTTTCCACACATAGAATGTATAATGTCTATTGTCTGCTAGCAAGTATTTATGAACATAAGTGAATTTCCAAATTAAAAATACAGAGACTAAGGTAATCACAAAAAACTGAATTCTACGTTTCCAAACTAAGCAAAGAAAAGTCTTAATTTTGCTAGGAGACAGTAGGTGAGGAAAGGAAAAAAAGAGAGTAAACGAGAAAAAGTAGAATAGCTGAGGAAAATGAAGACAGGCTTCATGACTACTCCGATCACCAATAACAATTCCACCATTAAACACCACAAAAACACAAAACAGAAATACCAGAAGGATGTAGGGCCAAGTCAAAAGGAAAAGCATATTCAAGTTCTTAAAGGACATGGAATAAGCCAAAAGAAATTGAAGAATTTTTCTGAATTCTGAAAATGGTCCTTTAATAGAGGGAAGTCTTTCTTCTTTCTTCTTTTGCAGCTCAGTTTTCCAAGCTTCAGTTAACTTTTGTGCAATGACATTTCCTGTGCAGAACACAGCCCAGATGATATTTGTTTGACGAAACATGAAGCCACAAAATCCAAGCAATGCTGAAGTTTTATGATTTCCATAAAGACACATCAAATACGCAAAAAGAGTAAAAAACAGGGACCCTGCTTCCGTATAATAAAGAAAGTTGAAAAAGTAAAGTGTGGGAAATACTGCTAATGTTAATGTCGACAAGATTCTCTGGATACTTGAGCCAGCCTTGGAGAAAGAAAAAAACACAGTTGAAATTATTTTCATCATTAAATATGCTATTTCTGCTGAGCAAATGAAGAGATTAAAAACCTACACAAATATTATTTAAATGAAATTATTCAATGTTAATCTTATTTCTGGCTTTGCAAAAACATTATATACATTTATAAGAACACTTCGTGATACTTTTTAGTCATAGCTATCGGTTTGGAAGCCACTAAAATGATACATTTTAGTGTGTGCCAAAGCTTCCACGGCTTAAAATATTTTGAATTATTCAATGATTAGTTAAGGATTTATTGAGTGCAAGACATTGAATTAAATTCTATGGGGAATATGGAGATCTACAGGACACAGTGCAGGTGGCTCCATTTCCCTGAGCTTATGTCTTAGCACCTTCAATAAGCATTCATGTAGCCATCATCATCAATTTCCTGTAAGGATATCCTTCAAAACTCCATGCTAGGGAAAATGTAAATACACACATAGCATTTATACTACCATACCCAATGATCTTAGTATTTTCCTGAAAATAGTGAGCCCAGTCTAAAGTTACATATCTTCTTTTGGCCTTTCTGACAGGCTATTTCAGAATTTGAAAGTGTTCTTATCTTCTTGAATTGTATCCTCTGCTTAATCTAAATCACCAAATCAGACCATGCCATTCCCTTGATCAAAGTTAAGGTCTCTCCATCACATACCAGATAAAGTCCAAAGTCCTTTCTTTAACATATAAGGACATCCATGACCTACCTCTCCAGCCTCACATCCCTGTACTTTATAATCCTGTAATTACAAGAAGCAATTTCCTGCATCTGGTTGCTCAATGCCTTTCTACTTTTGCTTATGCTGTTTCTCCTGCAAGGATTAATTCCCCACCCTAGAGCTCTATTTGTTCATCAAAACTCAGCTCTGGTGCCATCTTCTCTTCGAAGCCTTACACAATGCCACCCACTCCCTTCTCTCCCTGAGTGGCTACCCTAAGTGCTCTTCTGCTCCTTCTCTGTATCCTCATACCATCTTATGCCCACCTCCCTCTCATAATTGATACTATTGAAATCATCTCTTAAAGTTAAAAATAATTGTTGTAGTCAATATTTCCTATGAGCACTATTCTAAGTGCTTTCTGTTTATTCTTTCACAACAGTTCTATGAGGTAGAGTCTACTATTACTCCTCTTTAATAAATGAAGACTTGAAGCCACTAAGGGATAACCAACCGGTCCAGGGTAACAAAACTAGTAAGTGACAGGGATAGAATTCAAATTCATGTGATCTACCTCCAGGGCTTGCATTCTTAAGTCACATCAAAATTTCTCAGGTAAAGTCTGTTTCCCATAACAAAGATAAATTCTGCAAGGAAAAGATTGCCTCATTTATCTCTGTAGTCGCAGTGCCTAGCACATGGAATAAATTCGATAAACATTTATTAAACAGGTTTGATTCAATAACAAATATTTACTTTAGATTTTACAAATAAATAAGAGATATTCAAATATTTAAACACAAATTTTTTCTAAAATGAGGGTGGAGGATTTGCATTTATCTTTACAAAATATACACAAATGCTAAGTGTTAATGACATTTTTCACCAAATCTCATAAAACCAATTCATCATAATTGTGGACCTGACAGACAAAAACTTGTAATAAATTATTTTGAAACATACCTTGTTTCTGGGTTGTACCTTGCGGAAAAGCAAATATAGTAAATAGAAGTTGCCAACACTGAAGAGAAGATTAACAAATCTGAGCATCCCAATGGAGCACACAACATGTTCGGACCATCCAAAGATCCAACTGGCAGGTTTGACCACTCCAACTGACACCAGGTATAAGCCAGGTAATGTAGTAATCATGGGATCCCACTTAAAAATGAAAGGCAGACAATGAAGCAAAAGCGAGAAGTAATACAGACAGGACAAACATGTGATGCTCAAGTTTCACCTTCATCTACAATCAAGAATTTTAAGTTGTTCTATGACAAAGTTAAATAAAATAAGTCCTCAGCAGAGCAGATGTCTCCTCTAAGGAAAAGTTTTGCTTATATTTTTGCCCCCGCACTTGCTTTGTGATTGTTAAGGCACAAGCAATCAACAGACAATAACTTAAAATCCATTTTTATTTTCCAAGAACTACTCTTCAGAGAGCCTGGATTTTGGTGACAAATTTGCAAATGTTCCTGTTTTAAAAAGCATAGAAAAATTGGTTGTAAGTTTTAGAAAGAAACAAGTATTGAGAGAGAGTGTACCACAGGCTACATAATGACAGCTAACATGTACTAAACCAGGAATTGTACTAAACCCTCTGTTTAATACTGCAACATAACTTACCAGTAGTCACCATTATTACTGTCATTTTGCAAATGAGTAACCTGAAACTCAGAAAACTTCCAAGGTCAAAAAACTAGTAAATAACAGACAACAGACTTTATATATTTCTAATCAGTACCCAATATTGTGTCACCAGAAGAGGAGGGATAATATGTTTACTTTATTTTTTGCACTTATACTCTTGTAGAATCAAATATGTATTTAAAAACCCAGGGACAGATTCATGCAAATTGTCACTTTTTGGTAGCTGAAGATCGCTCGCTAGATTTCACCCTATTCCATTCCCAAAATACACAGTAGGGTGCTTGACAGGTGAGTTAAAGTGAAGTTTTCTGACATTTCCAAGGAGCACCCCAATGTCGCTAATCCTGACACTGGGGAAAGACAGAGTGGGATAATCAGAAAAAGAAGCAGTAACTCAGTTCACATTAAGTATTCTCCCAGATCATTCCTTCCTAGGAGCCAGATCTGCTGTTTATTCACTCATTTAACAAATATTTCACAGATCTCAAAGACAAGAACAAAAGATTACCCAGTTCCTTTCATGTTTCCAGGCTAGGAAGGTGGAACGGGGTGAGTTAAGGACAGGGACAGGAGAAGTCAGCGTTAGGGACGCTGGGCCCTCTCTAGCCTGTCCTAGGGCGGGGACAGGTTGGGAACCCCACCTGCGAGAGGGAGAAATGGCCCTCACAGTAGCGCTGCGCCTGCGGCAGGTGGAAGATCTCGTCCATGTAGGGCTCTCGCAGTGCCCGGCTGAAGGCGGAGAAGAGGAGGCAAGATACTAAAAAGGTACAGCTCAAGGCAGCCGAGAAATAGTAACCCTCCAGCTGCGCCATTCCTGTCCCCATAGCCACTGCCCAAGAACCCACTGCTGGAAAAATCTGAGCTCGGAAAGCCGAGCTTGAAACTCGAGCTCGAAATGGGCGCCCAAGGCGGTACTGACCGGACAAGACTCAGCACGGCCGGAAGGCAAAGGATGCCGGGAGAGAGCGGACCCGGAAGGATCGGGTCACCGTTTCCGGAGTGACTAGTTTATGTAACGGACCGGACTGCTTCCCTGTCAATCACATAGCCGGGGGCTCACAGAGTGGTCAGAGCCTCTGGCAGGGGCGGGTCTCGGGATCGCCCTGCGCGGGAGATGAGCCGGTTGATGCTTTGAAAAGGTAGCAATTTCTATTCTTCCATTCTTGTGATACCTCACTTCGGAAGGGAGGGGAGAAAGGGCATGTCTCAAATCACGGTTGAGATGTGGCAAAGTCATAACATGTAACCAAAATGTACTCCCATAATTTCCTGGTGGGTGGGGGGGAAGGTAGCAATTTCTTTGTCGGCAGTCCGCTTTTTTTCTTCTCGATTCCATCCCTTACCATAAGGTGGCTGCGTTTCTCCATGTTTCCAGACCCCAAGCTCTAAAAATTTGCACATTCCACCCCGCCAAGTTATTTCTGTTCTTTCTCTTCAGTGATCCGAATTACTAAAGCTTTCAATTCCAAGACATTTCTCATTCCATCAACTTTGGAGGGTAGGAGGGAAGAGTTGGTTGTGGGAGCAAATATTGAGACTTTCGTATGAAAACTTGAAGGACCAGAGACCCTTCACTGCTGAATGAACTTCACCAGGTAGAAAATTTTTATGTTAAAAGAGAACTCTTTCAAAATGTGGATACTGTTAAACAGGATTTGTTTAAATTGACATTCATAGGGCACTCTGATAGCCATATCTCAGTACTCCGTGGAAACTGGGGAAACCAATTATTCTAAAATTTCGGGTGTTTTAGGTAAGGAAAAATTCTCCGTTGTCTGTAAATTTGGTTGTTCTTATTAATATCTCTATGGTAACGTTCTGTTTTTCCTACTAAATCACAGGCATGAGGATCTTAATGGGTGGCTCTACGCATTACTTATGTTTGTAGTCCCCAAAATGGCTTTCACATAGTAGGCATGTAAATTTGTAGACTTTAATAGGCTGTGTAGACTTCATACAATTCGTGTATTCTGGTATTGGGGGTTGGGGGCAGGAGGTGAGAAAAGTTATTTGAAGAATGCTGAAGATAAATTATGTCTTGTAATTTTGCCTTGAGCATGGTTGGCAATATTTTGTGGAAAAATGATCTCTCAGGTAACCTCAGGTTGCCTTTGGCAAGAATACATCAGAAAGAAGTCAGGTTGCAAACATCAGGGTTCTCAATTAAGCCTTTACTTTGGGTCAAAGTTAATTCAGTCTCTCTCAATTTAAGGAGGTTTCTCAAATTAAGCTGATTGCCTCCCTATTCAGTGTCTTCCATTTCCTCAATGATTAACAGGCCTTAGCCAGTTATCTTATTTCTAAGCCAAAACATACCGTCCAATGGTTCATATCATTTTAATGGAACAGCTGTTTTCTTTGTTACTGCAGCCACCACAAACTGGAAGCCCTCACATGCAGTGCTAGCTGACACAAGAGACCACTCTGCTTTCCCTCTAAGGAGGCTACACAAAACTGCTCTGGCTTCTTCAGCAGTACCTGGAAGGGCCGCACAACAGAACATTGAAATGCCAGGGAGGTAATGCCTCTTGGAGTCGTTTTGAATGAGTGAAAAAGAAATCTAAGGCTATTCAGAACTGGATATTTCCAAAATATATCTTTGAGATATGACACTTGACTGAGAAAGCAGACGTGTTTATTGGGAAGCCGTAGCCAACTGGTTAATACACCACATTATATTTGCTCTTCATTTTCCCCAGGATTACATCACTCCAATGAAGGATTATCAAGTAAGCTTTGGCTTCAGTCATTGTTTTTTTGTAGAGAATTCAGGTTAAGTCAGTCATTCATGCCATTTCGCCCTAACCTCTCCTTTAAATAAGGACAACAGTGTTAATGGGTAGAGGTTTTTATGTTAAAATGGAGATTTTCTTTTTTAGAAGCAAATTAATCTAAATAGTCGTAGAACTCTGACCCTGTGCTCATTATTTCAGTAATCATCTGTATTAGGTGACTAAGCTAAATGATTCAACCAGTGATGAATAAAATGTTAAAAATAATCTAACTGAAAGGATAAAAATTCTGGTACTTCATAAGCAATTAATATAGAAAAAATGCTCGAATGAATGCATGATATTGCTACATCTTTTTTTCCTTCTAGTGACATTTTTCCTAGTAGTTCAACATTATTGTTAACCCTAGATTATCACATAGTCAAACACAATGCATTATACTACATAATGGCTAATTTTCAACATAAGCATATTTTACTGGACAAACTTAGGTTAATTCTTAAGTATATGATTTTTTATTGTGCTGTTTTTTTAAAGGTTCTTAGAGCTTTAAGAAGTGTGCTGACCAAGGCAGACAAAGATGACATAAGGATCAGTGCAGCTCACTAGCATTTAGTCATTTATCTAATGCTGACAAATTACTGATAATTTGTATTGATTCTCCAGCTAGGTTTAGTGAACTGAAAAGCCAAATCCAAATACACAGTGAACTAGAATGGAAAATGTGACTGCTTCCATCAAATCAAAGTCAAGTTAAGCTGAAAATTTACCTTATTTCTGTACATTCAGCTCCCTATTTTCTGTTAAATTGAAGAAAATATTTAACTTAATTGCTATAGACTTAAATTAGTTTTTGCTGTTAGGAACCAAAATTTTGCCAAGAGTTTTAGGAAGTCACAGTGGATTCTAAGTTTGTGTTTTAAAATGGAATCTTTCTAACTACTAGGGCCAAAGTTTAATTGCTTGAAGGTAGCAACATTTCACGTATTTAAGTATAATTACAAAATATACTTTTTGAAAATCTCATTACTTTTTTAACATATGCTATAAAGTGATATATTTAATATATTAAGTAATTTGCTGAAAACAAAGTCACACATGTTTTTGCCAGTAATCTAGTGGTTCACATGTACATATGAAAGTTCATATGATTTGTATATTGGATTGTGTGATATAATGGTGTCGTGCAGAACATATATATCCTTTGATTCAAGAATTACAACACAAATTTGTAGGGATTCTATTAATGTGTCAGGGGAAAGCTAAGCTTATAAATTAACATTTCTTATACAATGACAATATTTATCTCTGTCTGGAATTCCACCAAAACTTGTCTCTTTTCAGTTATACTATGCTAAAAAATCTATTTAAAGAAATTGCATCATATAATGTATATTACAATATTTGTAACTGTAGCTATTCTCTCCTATTTGTGGTCTTTGTTCTTGGAGATACACCTGAAAACATATTTTATATCTGAAATACATGAGTTTTAAAAATATGGATTAATATTGTTAAACATAGTGAAATAAATAACCAGTGGAATATGATTATTTTCCAATGCAATAGATGATTCTACTGCCTTATCACTCCTCATTTAGGTCAGTAAGCTTATCAAATGGGTGCTTGTGAAAACACTGATTTTGAATGACAGAAAATTAATGCAAATATTTTTATTATATTTATTAATCACCCTTTAGGGTATTATAAACATTTTTGATTCATAATAGAAATTCTTTATAAAGGCACAATATACTAATTTTTGCATATTGAAAGAGTCACAGAATATTCCAGTGGATTTTAAACTTCCTAAAATTGCATGTGGAGATGTAATGTTTGTTTTCTTCACCCATAATACCTTAAAATAAAAGAAGGCAGTGTTTTCAGAAAAAAAAGAAAGAAGAAAGAAAGAAAGAAGGAAAGAAAGAAAAACAGAAGGAAAGAGAGTGAAAGAAAGAAAGAAAAAGGAAGAAAGGAAGGAAGGAATTCACATAAACACATAAGCACATGTCAGTTAGAACTTAGTATTGTCTGACCCTGTTAGGAATGGCATATGCTCTTCATGACTACACTTGGTCAGTTTTTCACATTGGCATTACTTGCATAGACCCTTAGGCATCGAAGTTTATGATCCCAGATTTCCACAACAAAAATTAGCTGTACTATAAGTATTGTTTAATTTAAGGAGTAGTTGAATGGTATGTCTGGCATTGATCGATTTTTTACAAAGGTTGAAAATGGTTGATATTCTCTCAAGTTATTTGTAAGTTTAAAATATTTAATATAAAATGTCCATATCTTCTTCCTCTGTTGGAAACTTTCAAAAAAATAAGGAAAATGTCTATTCATAAAGTGACATTTCAACAGCAGAGAATGTGTTTTCTTCCGGTGGTTTTAATGTCATTAAGAATTTATATCATTGACACTCTCCACATTTTTAGAATAATAATTTCCTCAAAAATATTAGTAACTTTCCCCCAAAGTGGTAATGTTTATAGAATTAAGAAAGAATATATATTACCATGGACAGGTGAGTCTCTTTAAGGCTCCCATCTGTCATACAGGGTTTTAGCAAGAGTTTAGAAATAGGCTTTTTTGGAAAAAGGGGCAAAAATCACAAGGCCAGGTCAACCACATGAAGATCCAGTTTCACTATCAACTCATTCAGAGAAGTGCCAGGGCTAGGACAACCATTTGACATGGAGTGGTTTTTATTCTAGTGGGAAAGACCCAGTTCCTCTGTGAATTCTCTTTCAATATGTCAACTGATGGAAAGAAACTTTACCAATTGGAAAATACACTGGCAGGTCAACATTGGGCAGTATCAATTTGGGTGGCAGCTGTTTATAGCAGTTGCACAAAAAAAACAGGTCATCTACATCTCGGAATTCTAGCTGTCAGGCCATTACCTTAGAGACTGGGTGGCTGCAGATACCACTCCTGGGTTAAAGAAGTGAAGGGTATCGTGGGAAGCTAAGCTGGGGTACCATCTCTGCAGCTGAGAGAAGTGAGATGCTTCATTTTTTCTAGGCAAGTCAGGGTCCTCATTGCGGTCAGTTTTCAAAAAGTCATCTTCCATGCAAAGCATGCTTTTATCTTACATGATAAACACACGGGCATTTTAAGAAGCTAAACAGACAAAGCTAAGTTCTGGGAAGATTTATTAAGTGGATTTAATTTATTTTGACTTT
The DNA here is from genome assembly GCA_004363605.1 of Indri indri. Classification (NCBI taxonomy): domain Eukaryota; kingdom Metazoa; phylum Chordata; class Mammalia; order Primates; family Indriidae; genus Indri; species Indri indri. The sequence goes on from RJWJ010002330.1 coordinate 99,335, forward strand.
GATCTTTTCAAAATAGCTGATGATTCAAAACAAGAGGGCAAAAAATGGAATACATTTTGAAGTGTGATAAGCTTAACCTTAGAAATAAAGGGAGATTATACATTTTGTAGGAAGTACTCATTTGTTTTGTTCCTGTTGTAATCAAGAATACTATTTTGCAAAAATTATCAAGGAAGATTGTTATAAGAACAATTTTTATAAAGAAAAATTTATTTTCAGAAAAAAAATTTCAGTAGTTTTTGTATGCACATTAGAAATATCTTAAGGACATTATTAATTCGCAATTACTAGAATTTGAGATTTAAAGAAGAAATAGGTATGGCATCATCATATTAAACCATCATTCTTGTGAAATCAGGATTTATGTCTTCAACAAATTTCCCTTAAAATAAGATATGTAAATACATACTCTCATGTATGTTATGACATTCCCTTGTGCATGGTGCTCAAGGGCCATCGTAGGGGCATTGTACTCTTTTAAGTCTACAGAGTCATACTTTAGAGCCATACTGAAATGCTGAGGTATCCTCATGCTCCTGTTGTTTCCATTTTGAATAGATGAAGAATTTGGACATTCAAAGTTCAAATACTTACCTTTGAAAAACAAGGAAAAGGAATGTAAGAGATGATGCTCAATATCTTATCAGCTTAGTAACTCGTGGTTTGATGTTTCACCTTACAATTACCTTGGTTTATAGGCAGGTTTTTCACAAACAATCCAAATGTCATTAAAATAAAGGTATAGAGAACAAATTGTTAAATGTAAATTTCCAGATCATTTTATATAAAATTACTACTTATTGATGTGTTTTAATTTGATGACCTCAAACATTTGAATTATAAATTTACGTAATGATGGAAGAGACATTCTCTTTGATACACGTTTAGTTTTGTGTTGCTTATTTTTAATATCACATACATGGAGCCGTATACCAGCTCCTGAAAAACAATAGTTGTTTTAGTCATGAGCTTCTATATAAAATGAAAGAGCCCTGACATTTGGGCATAGTTCAGTCCAAATATATTTATATGACAAGGACTCTTAGTTTCTGTCCCTGTTGACACCAGCCATACAGAGGCACAATTCAGCCACATTTTCTAAAACAGAGCATTCATGTTTGTAGAATACCACAGTCCATGTGTGGTCGGAGCATTTCCATGAACTGAAGCCACATGCCCTACAGCCTGCTGCTTCCATGACTGCCAATGTTTTGCAATAACAAAGTTCCAGGTGCAACCACGTTACATTGCTAATTCTATATCAACCAGATGGGAAAAAAATGCAAAATTCTTCCAATTACCTTTCCTGTCTGCTGCATCTATGACTTTATTCCCTGAGTGTCTAAATTTGCCTCAAGAGACTAATATATTTAAAATTTCTATCTCTGATAAACATATTAAAGTATTTATTGGATAATAAATGTGGGTACAAGATAAGAAACATAGTTTATTATAGCAAATATAACTGAGCCAGAAATTCTATTTTTGTAAATGTGAAAGAAACTTTTCAATATCTTCTGTGGAACTAAAAACTATCACATTTTCTGGACAAATATGAATAATTTTTCTTGAAGTAGTTAAAACCTAACAGGGAGTAAAAAACAAAATCTTGAAAAATCTACCTTCAGGAAAACTTATAACTATAGCTTGAAAATCAGACATCTAAAATATTCTAGGCAGTAGATTTCAAGCCCACTTTTAGAAGAAAGTATCCACAACATTCCAAGTTTATTACATTCCACTTATAAGTATTATAAAATTTGCAAGCACTTTCACATTACCTAACAAAATTTCTATAAGAATGTTATTAGAAAAGTATAATTATCTAATGGATTCAAAAATAATGGTCAAAGAGGCTAAGTTTATTTTCCAAAGTCACAAAACCAATTAGTAATGAGCTGGATAACAAACCCAAATTTTTAACTCAAAGCTCTTTTCCTCTTCTTTTTTTTTTTCTCCCACTTTCAGCCCTTTATTTTGAATATTTCCCAGGTGATCCAAAAGTCAACTTTAAAAATTTATTGAAAGATATATCATCCCTGCTAATTCTCAAGCAAAATAATTCTATTTTCTATAATATAACTTACTTTCTTTAATTTGGATGTTTGAAACGTTGGTAACTCCCATTTGATGTCTTAGAAGTTACAGTTTTCTAAACTAGAAGCACTCTACTTCTAAGGACCTAATTAGTGAAGAGTATCAAGACTTAAGATAATTCAAGAAAATGATCAGGTCTCATTGTACCACATCTTTGACTCATTGTATATGATCCTTTGGCCAGAAAGTATCAAACTAATTTCTATCTTTGATATCAAGTCATAAAATGATATATCCAGAAAGTTATCTGGTGATAAACTAAACGAAAAGAAGTCAGTGTTCTCCTTACTAGCCATTTAACTCCTAGTAACAATTGTTTACTAAACAATTTGGAGAGTACACTAACAAAACCTAAATGGATAGAAAGATGGGAATAGCACAATTGGCCAGAAAGGTTTCAATTACTTCAATAAATCATCGTGAACAGTCTCCATGTTTCTAAGTTATTGAAGATGATTTTCCCTTACAATATAGATAGCATTTTATAATACAATATAAGCTGTTGGGCTTATTTGCCTTGTTGATAGCAGAGCACTTGTGCTTTAACTCGAGTCAGATATCCTGTATGAGCCTTTATTTTTTTATATATATATATATTTTTTTATTTCAGCATATTATGGGGGTACAGATGATTAGGTTACATATGATGCCCTTGCCCTCCCTCCCCCGCAAGTCCAAGCTTCAAGTGTGTCCATTCCCCAGGAGGTGCGCATCGCACTCATTGTTTGTGCATATGCCTTTAAAAATAGAGTACCTGTTCTCTGGAGCACTGGGCTTCAAACAACTCATTTTTCTCTTGATCCTTTCAAAATTCTCTCTTTGTCCTAGATTTTGACAATTTGATGATAAAGTGTCTCAGTTGAGTATTCTTTGGATGCTCCCATGTGGGATTCTTTAAGTTACACATATCTGGATGACCATTTCCTTCCCAAGATTTGTGAAGTTTACAGCCATTATGTCTTTAAATAAGATTTCTGGGCATATCTCTGTCCCTTATTTTTAAACTTCTATAATATGTATATTGGTTTGTTTAATTATGTCCGATAAATCCAATAGGCATTCTTCATTCTTTTTCATCCTTCTTTTTCTTTGCTGTCCTCTGCCTGGATAGTTCAAATGCCCTCTCATAGTTCACAGATTATTTCTTCTGCTTGATGGAGTCTTCAGTGAAAGATATCTGTTGTAATTTTCTTTTTATTCATTCTACTCTTCAGTTACAGAATATTTTTCCTGGTTCTTTTATAATTTCTATCCCTGTGTTGAACTCTTTGTTTTATTTATGTATTGTTTTTCTGATTTCTGTTGAGTTGTCTATGTTTTTTATAGCTTGCTAAGCTTCTTTAAAACAATTATTTTGAATTCTTTGCCAGGTACTTTGTAGATCTCTTTTTCTTTGGAGTTGGTTTCTAGAAATTTATTGTGTTCCTTTGGTAGTGCCATGTTTTCTTGACTTTTCATGTTGCATGTATCCTTGGATTGATATCTGTGCATTGGAACCTGCAGTCATCTCTTCCGTATTTTACCAACTTACTTTGGAGGGTAAAGATCTTCATATACATGTTGGTGCAATGGTGTCAGCTGGGTGGTATATAATGTCTCTAGCTTGGGAGGTGAAAGGCACAGTGGCAGAAATGGATTCCAGGTAGTTCTGTTAGCAGGGATCAGTATCAGCAATGACTTAGATGTTTTCAGTACTGAAAGCTGTGGATCTCCACTCCACCAACAAGGACTGTTTCAGTCCTTGGTGTTAAATTACATTTGGTCTTCCGTTCTCCTTCCCCCTACTAGGGGAAATTGCTGCCAAGGAGATCTCTCTTGGTACTAAGCCATGCTAGAGGATGATTGGTACTAAGCCATGCTAGAGGATGAGTTGACACAGCTTCCAATGCTTCTCTATGTAATTATGCTGCTTCGTGTGTGTGTGTGTGTGTGTGTGTGTGTGTGTGTGTGTGTGTGTGTGTGAGATCCACTGTTGCTGTAGCTATTTAATTGTACTCTAGATCTTTTCCAGAGCAATTTTTGTTAGTGGGTAGTTGTTAAATTGTTTTCGTGGAGAGAATAAAGGCTGGACTCTCGTAGTCTGCCATCTGTCTTATACTACTTCCTGTGTTTCTCTTTCTG